>JAKSZT010002772.1:3505375-3516384 GCA_026826555.1 Tolypeutes matacus
CTCTGGTCAGATTTTGATAACTTAAGCCAGGCAATTTTAAAAACATAAAATAGGTAGAACCAAATATCAAAGAGGAGCTGTGGGGAAAATAAAGATAATGGGCCTAAAGAAGCTGACATAGGAATATCAGCAGCACACAAATGAGTTTAGGGTTAAAATATGTATAGGGATAAAGTAGAAAATAATGATGAAAGGACAATTTATTAAGAGGAATAAATATTATAAAGTGGTAAAAATTCAACAATGGGTCTTAAATATTTTTTAAAATCTGGCAGAAATATAAGGAGAAATTAACAAATTCAAAATAAGAGCAGGAAAGTTTAACTCACCTTTTTTGGAATTTAGGATATCAAAATTTACCAAGGATATAATAGATTTGAACAACACTAAGACAAAGTTGATCTCATATGTATATAGAACTTGAATCCAACTAATAGATCTATTAATAGAACTATCCCTTCTTTGCAATTGTGCATGGAACATTTACAAAAACTAAGGACATACCTGGCCACAAGTGAAGATACAACAAATTCTAAAGTATACTATTCAGATCAGGTTTTCTGAATACAATGCAATAAATTTACCTTTCAAAATGAAGAAATAATCCAACTCCATCTACAAATGTTTGTAAATTTGTTCAATGAGGTAGACCAAAAGAAATGTTTGTTTCTAATTTCTCTGGTAAGACTACTGAAGGGCAATAAAGGAACAAAAATAGGTATAAACTTACAAGGATCAAGAGGAAAGAAAGCAGATAAGTGATGCCAAGCAAATTTTGGAAAATGGCAAGAAGATGATTTGCAACTGACTTAGTAGAAGAAAGTTAATTCACATCAACCTGTTGAAGAAGAAACCAATAAAAATGAATTTTTATTGGAGAGTTCTGGATGTGCACAATAATTATGGATCTAAGATACTTCCAAGAATTTTTGGAAGGACTAGAAGCAAAAATTAGTTTAAACTCTGCATTGCTATTTTAAGACTAGTGTATATATTGAGGGAATGTGGTATTTTCTGTGAAGCAGTCATATGCATATCATGTTCTTTGACTTATTGTCAAGGTAAAGGGTCTGGGAACTAAAGGATGGAAATGGGATGGCAACTCTCACTATACATTTAAGGCTAAACAAATGTGCAAACAGCACACAAACTTTAGATTATTCTTTCTAGATGCACAAAATCTCCTCTTTTGACTTCACTTCCTCCTCCAGCTATTATCTTATTTTCTGTATCCTTTTTCAGCCATGTCAGCTGCATTTCTCTAAATAGTTGTCCATACTCATTATCTCTAATACTTTCCCTCCCATTCTCACTCCAGTAAGCTTCCCCCTACGATTCCTCTTTTCAAGATCAGTATTAGCTTCCATGTTAATAAGTCCAATGCTGCTTTCAGCTTTTGTCTTACTTGACTTTTACTCTGCTTAGACTTACTAATTAGGTTTTACCAAGACAACATATTGACAGCATTTGACACATTGTCATTGGAATCCCTGAGGCACTTTTTTCTCCTGGCATCCACGCAACACACTCTCCTGGTTTTCTTTTTACAGTTCTTCTCTGTCTCTTTTGCAGACTCTTCATCTCCCCAACCTCTTGGTAACTGTAAGCTTCTACCTCAAACAAATACCTTTTTATAAAAGCCAACAGATTTCTTGTATTTTGCATCAGCACCCCTTTGGCTGACTAATACAGGATCTTCACTGTGAAAAGAAAAAAAAACCACTCTCACTTCCTGAATTGAAAGCATAGTACTTAGCTACAGTGTTAAAAACAAAACAAAATAAAACAAAAACCCAAAAAACAAAAAATAGCATGGTACTGGCATAAGGACAGAAACATTGACCAATGGAACTGAATTGAGAACTCAGAAATAGACCCTACTTCTACAGGCAAGTGATTTTTGACAAGGCTGTCAAGCTCCTCCAGCTGGGCCAGAACAGTCTATTCAACAATGGTGCTGGGAGAACTAAATATCCATATCCAAAAGAAAGAAAGAAGACCTCTATCTCACACCTTATACAAAAACTAACTCAAAATGGATCAAGACACCAAATGCCATTTATTGTGCAATTTGGATGGATTTATGCTTTATTAATATGTACCAATAAAACTGATTTGTTTGAAAAAAATGGATCAAGGACCTAAATATAAAAGTAACAACCACAAAACTCTTAGAAAAAAATGTAGGAAAACATCTTCAAGATCTTATGGTAGGTGGTAGTTCTTAAACCTTACACCCAAAGCACGAGCAACAAAAGAAAAAAATAAAGGGGATCTCCTCAAAATTAAACACGTTTGCACCTCAAAAGGGTGAAAAGGCAGTCCATTCAATGGGAGAAAATATGTGGCTATCACATATCCGATAAGGGTTTAATATCCGTAATATACAAAGAGATCATACAACTCAACAATAAAAAGACAAATTACCTGATTTTAAAAAATGGGCAAAAGACAGTTGTCCAAAGAAGAAATACAAATAGTGAAGAAACACATGAAAAAATGTTCAACATCACTAGGGATTAGGGAAATGCAAGTCAAAAATTACAATGAGATATCATTTCACACCTATCAGAATGGCCACTATTAAAAAGTCGGAAAACTGTTAATGTTGGAGAGGATGTGGACAGATAGAAACACTTATTCACTGTTGGTGGGAAAGTAGAATGGTACAGCCACTGTGGTGAACTGTTTGGCAGTTCCTAAGGAAGTTGAATATAGACTTGCCATGTGACCCGGCAATACTATTACTAGGTATATACCCAGAAGAACTGAGACCAGAGACAGAAGTGACATCTGCACACTGATGTTCATAGTGGTATTATTCATGATTGTCAAAAGTTGGAAACAACCTAGGTGTCCACCAACTGAAGAATGGAGAAACAAATTGTGGAGTACACACATGATGGAATATTATGCAGTGGTAAAGAGAAATGAAGTTGTGAAACATATGACAACATGGATGAACCTGGAGGACATTATGTTAAGTGAAAGAAGCCAGACACAAAAGGACAAATACTGTATGATTGTGCTGTTATGAACTCAATATATTGTATAAACTCATGGAATTAGCAATTAGAATATAGGTCACCAGAAAATAGAAGGAGGGAAAGCTAAGGGTTAATCTGTGCAGAACTGGTAAAAAGTTTTTTATCAATCTTTGAAAATGAATACACACGGTTAAAGCATATTATATAGTTTATAATTAGAAGTGCTATTGTATGTGTTTGACGGTAGTTGAAATGGATAGTCTAAGGTCATGTATATTTCTAGAAGGAAAGCTAAAAACTGTAACATGGGGCTCTATAAAATAGTAAAACCTCATGTAACACACACACACACAAATCCAGTAGTATATTAAAAGAATAGTACACACGAACAAGTGGAGTTTATTTTAGGAAGGCAAGAATAGTTTAGATTCAGAAAATCACTCACTGTAGTGAATTAAAGGAGGCATTTACATTTATATATCATTTTGCAAATGTTTGTATGTATTGTGAGAATTTTGATTTTTACCCATAATAAAAAAGAAAAAAAAAAAAGATTAAAGGAGGCAAAACTACACAAGTATATTAATTGCCAAAAAGAAAAAATAAGAAATAAACAAAACAAAATAACATAAGATCCTGTCATTATTCTAAATAGAAAATTCAAGAAAATAGGAATAGTAGGAAAGTACTTTAAACATGTGAAGACAGAAAGCGAACCTAATTTCAAATGTGAGTTGTTAAACCATTTCATTAAAATCAGGAATGCGACAAGGATGGAGATATAACTGTTTTTAGTCACTATCGTGTTCATAGATTCTACAGTATGCAATAGGCAGGAAACTAAATAACTAATACATATATTGGCAAAAAGAAGCAAATTATCCGTGTTTACAGATCAGTATTATATATTAGAAAATATAAAGAGGTATTTTCTCTTTTCCTCTCCTTCCTGCCGCCCGCACACACACACACACACACACATACACACACACACAAACCAAAAACAAAAATAGAATTTTGAAGAATCTTGTGACATTTTTGAAAATTAAGAACTTAAAAATTGATCAATAACTAAGTAATAATACTACAAGATAGAAAAGGAAAAATAATTCCATTAAGAATTGTGACAAAAATCATAAATGCCTAAGAATAATTTTAATGAAAATCATAGGGCTTACCCAAGGAAAACACTAGGATCTGAGTGAATAAAGACATATAACAGGTTTGCAGGTGAAAAGGTTTTGTATCCTAAAAATATGAATCCTTCCTCATTTGTTAAAAAAAAAAAAAAGCAAATCCAATGCCACTCACAATTGCGACAGGTAGTTTGGCTAGTTGGTGGAAAAATAGTTTCAGTCCATATAACTCATAAGCCAATAAGAAGAAAAGACAATGAAAAAGAAGACTACTGGAAGGACATTTGTTTTATCAGATATTAAAAGTTACTGTAAAGTCATTGAAATAGCATAAGCTAGAAATAGATACAGAAATATATCCAAAAATACATAAATGCTTTATATGATGAAAGAGATATTTAAGTTTCAGTGGAATAATTTCTTTAATAAACAATGCTAGCATAATTAAATAGCAATATAGAAGAAATTTAAAAATCTTAATTCATGGTATTCAAAAACGTATTCGAGATGAAATGAAGATTGAACTGTAAAAAGTAAAAATAAACCTGTTATAAGACAAATTAGGAAAATATTGTATAACTTTGTAGTGTGAAAAAATCTCCCTATTCAAAATAGAAACTCCAAAGTCATGATGAAAAATGTAACCCCTTTTATTTCACAAAAATTAAGATTTTCTTCATGTCAAGCCTTCATCAATAAAATAATAATTATAAATTGTGAAACAAACTTGTAGCATACACAAAAGTGTTAGTATTTCTACTGTTCAAAATCCTATTACCGAATTTTAAGTGACTCAAAAACCAAGTATAAAAATAGCCAAAGGATATGAACACACAATTCAGGAGTAAACCCCAAATGATTGATAAATATATGAAAATATGTTCAATCTCACTAGTAGTCACAGAGCAAATTAAATCTACAATGAGATGCCATTTTTCATCTCTTAGTGGCACAAATTAAAAAGAGGGATAACACCCAGTGATGGTAAGAATGTGGGGCAATAATTCTTTTTACTGCTAATGAAAATAAAATTGTGCCAATCTTTTAAAAAAGCAGTCTGGCAGTGCCTATTAGACTTTTAAATACACATATCCTTTGACTTGCTAATACCACATTTAGGAATCAATCCTATTGAGAAAATGCTCTACGATGTAACAATATGTGCAGATGGATGTTTACTGAAGCACTGTTTGTAGTGGCAAAGAATTGTGAACAATTTGAATTCAACAATAGGAGAATGGTTGACTAAATTATAGTGCATTGACTCTACAGAATAGAGATTTTAGGATGAGCTCTGGACCACAGCCCATGCCCTTGGGCTGCAGAGGGCTCGGACTGGATCCAGATTTCTATTTCTCCTTTCTCAAGAGCATCTGCCATTTTACAGATGATGGTCACTCTGCAGGCCTCTGGAAGGGACATGCAGATAGGGGCTTCTCCAAGTCAACTTCTCTGATGCCTCTAGTTCATGGGGCAAAGCAGAAAGGTTTATCCTTATGTGTCAGTGCCTCAGGCCTCCCGAGGCCCAGCATGGCTCTCAGTCCCATCAGACTTGGTATTAGCCATGGGATGACTTCCTGAAACCCTCAGCAGTCCTGGCTTCTAGCACGTACCTGGGCTACCTGAGTGGCTGGAAAGAATTCTGGTTCCACAGGTGCCAAGTCCATGCTCATCAGCTTTGGCCTCTTCAGATGGGGTATCAAGGTGACGTTTCTGATTCTGGATATGTCACAGCTGGCTAGCCCAGAACTTCTTTCCACTCTTTGGGACTCTGTAGGTCCATCATGAGGTGATGGTAGAATGAAGAGGAGGAGGGCCATTTGGCCTTGGCTCCACTTTCACAAAGGGCTCCAAACTTTGGCTTCTAGTGTTATCACCCAATGAAGTGATACACACAAGGACTCCGAGGGAACTGAAAGAAGAAAATATTCGTCATAAATTATATACTGCCAAGAGCCTACAATGAATTAATGTTTTATAATTCCTGTGCTAATCCTGTGAGCATAACAATTGTATTGCACAATATTATTTTTATTGTTATAAGAATAAATTTATAAAATATACATATTTAAAAGCTATTATTGAACTGAAGAGTAGGTATTGCAACTCCGCTGAGGCTCAGGGCCCAGCAGGCACATGGGCAGCCCAGAGATTCATCCATCAGCCGTATGGGGTCGAAGTCCCCTCTCAATTAGAGGTGGAGTGGGCATCACCATCCCAGAATCCTCAGGATTGGTGAATAAAATATGGGCTAGAATAGACTTACTGGTGTTCTACTATAGACTTATTGTGATTCTAGCAATGGAAGAAATTATATCATTGATGTGGAGGCAGTGGCCAGTGGAGGTGGAGAAGTCAGGGAGGTGGAAAAAGAGGTGTACCATGGGGGCATTTCCAGGACTTGGAATCGACCTGGATGACATTGTGGTGACAAATACAGGCCATTATATATCCCGCCATAGCGTACAGAATTGAGTGGGAGAGAGTATGACTTACAATGTAAGCTATAGTTCATGCTTAGTGGCAATGCTCCAAAATGTGTTCATCAATTGCAATGAATGAACCACACTAATGAAAGAAGTTGTTCATGTGGGGGAAATTGGGAGGTCTGGGGAGTGGGACATATGGGAATCCTTATATTTTTTTATGTAACATTTTTTTGTCATCTAAGTATCGTTTAAAAATAAAAGTATATTTTTAAAAAACTCACTTTTTTTAATCACATTTTGGTCTGTTTTCATTTTTTAGTAGAACTACTACCACAAAGGATGCCACGAACTGGCCATCTCTCAATCTCTGTGAGGCCCTGAGTCTCTTGTTCATAACAGGGTTTTGGACTGTACCGCTGGGTTACCTTGAGAGGCTGGGGCAGCCCCAATGTCTGTGCTCTCTCACAATGTGTCAAGACTGTCTGGGATATCCTTTTTATATTATTGCCCTTCATTAATCCTTAAAAATGTAGAACAAGGTTGCAGAACCTGCCTTAGGATGGGGGGGGTGCCCATTTAATGGCATTCATCCCTTATCCAGAAAATCTGAAAGGTGCATAGGAATCTGGAGATGACTAAGCCTTGCAAGGTTTCCTGGAACTTTGGAGGGATCTAATGACCAAAGAGTCAGTCTAGCCCTATATAGGTTAAAAATAGACACTTTAAAAGTTACTTTAAGGCAATGACTGGGTGCTTGTACATCTATTCTGAATAGCAGGGTATTCCTGGTCTCTGCTCATCAGAGAACTCAACATGACAACCTTAATGTCAAGGGCCTGTGTATTGGTCTCTCCTCCTTTGCTAGGCATTGCCCATGTGCTCTAGGGATTCTTGCCACTCTATTAGAGAATGTAGCAGGACTTTCCAGGATGGAATTTAACATTCTTTTGGTTATTGTGTCAGTCTCCACCACTTGAACATATTCATATTCTATGGAGTCATGCTCCAGGTGCCCCCCTCCCCGTCCATCCCCCCATCACCAACACCCCATACCAGTGATCTTCCCCTGCCACGGTTGGGACCTTTCTGCAATCCAAAACCTCCCCCAAAACAAAGCCAAAAAAATAAATAAAAATGATAAAAAATAACAAAATAGAAAAATAAAAAATATTTTTTCATTGTATCTTTCATCACCATAAGATCAGTTGTCTTTTATGTACAGTGATAATTTCTTCTGTATGTTCCCCCAGTGTCTTATTTTTTTTCCCTTTATTTTCAAAGACGCTTTAGGTTACAGAAAAGTCATATAGAAATCTAGGGGATCCCCACATACCCGTCTCCTCCTCTCACACTCTCCTCTATTAATAACATCTTATATGAGTATGGTACAATTGTTATAATTGATGAACAAATATTGAAGCATTACTACTAACCATGGTCAATGGTTTAAATTATGGTTTACATTTTGCATAGTACACTTTTAAAGGTTTTGAAACAACTTTTAATGGTCTGTATCCATAATTGCAAGATGATATAGAACAATTCTGATGCCCTAAAATGCCCTATGTTCCATCTATTCTATTTTTTTCTCTCTCTCTCCCTTGGAACCTATGGAAACCACTGTTTCAATTTTTGAAAAATAAGATTCATAGTTACACGCATATGACGTATTGGTCTGTTTTCTCTTACAGGCACTGCCCACGTTCTTGAAAGATTCTTGCCCCGCTAATTGAGATAGTATGATTCGCCAGGATGGGAGTTTAATATTTTCTTGTTTATAATGTGGGTCTCCACCCACTGAGATAACACCCTATGACAAGATGAACACTTTCATATTCCATACAAGCATGGCTCAGGTGACCTCTATCCCACATATTCCCCCACCCCCAAAGCCATTTACCAGTAACCCCCCCTGCCATATTTGCCAGAAGAACATTCCCATCATTGTAGTTTTAACCACAGACCTACAAATCCCCAGAGTTCACCTGCTCCTTCTACAGCCCTCACCACAGTTCCATAGATAGTCCAAACCAACCCCCCACCCTACTCCCTCTCACATTGTAGCACCATTGATCCCTATCACATCACTGCACCACTATCACCCCCATCCACTGCCCAACCACACTCTTCCACCTTATCATAGAGTTTGCCCATATTGAGCATTGCCTGACCACCCTCTACTCCCTTTCTGTCTCCTGATAACTTATCTTCCAGACTCTAGCTCTGTAAGCCTGCTCAATTTGCTTAAGTCATATCAATGAGGTCATGTAATATTTGTCCTTCAGTGGCTGGCCTACTTCACTCAATATAAGATCTTTGAGCTTCATTCATGTAGTTCCGTATGTTGATATTGCACTCCTTCTTACAGCTGAGTAATATTCCATTGTACGTATATACCACAATTTGCTTATCCATTCATCTGTTGATAAACACTATGGTTGTTCCCAACATTTGGAAATAGTGAATAATGCCACTATGAACATTAATGTGCATATTTCTGTTTATGTCCCAGCTTTCAATTCTTCTGAGTATATACCCAGCAGTGGGATTACTGGATCATATGGCAGTTCTATAGTTATCCTCCTGAGGAACTGCCAAACTGTCCTCCACAAGAGCTGTACCATTCCTCATTCCCACCAGAAGTGGATGAGTGTTCTTGTTCCTCCACATCCTCTCCAACACTTGTAGCCCTCTGTTTTTTCAAAAAATAGCTACCTGGCTTATATCACTCAACATGATGTCTTCAAGGTTCATTCATGTTGTTGCATGCATCAGAACTTCATTCGTTTGTAGAACAGCAGTTTCTACAGTAATATCTGGACTACAGAGAAGAGCAACCACGGAGCTCTTCATGGAAGATGGAGTTACAAATTTATTCCTCATTGTCCTGGTTAAAGGTGTGTCCTCTGGACATTCCTGGGCTGGGTGGGCAGGTCTTAAATGGTAAATCCATTCTAGCACTCCAATCTCTCTAAGCCTTTAAATTCCCTCTTCTACAGTATACCAGGATAAATCGGGTCTCTGGACATCGGACATGCTAGGCCATCTTTTGGTCCATACTAAAGTCAGTCACCCAAACAAAGTGTTAGAGCCCTTTCTAGCCCCTTGAGCTACAGTGTTGTATCCAGAATCTGCTTAGTGGGCCTATATCAATAAATTCAGCCTGATCCAACTTTATATTCCTTCCATCATTATCCCATGCACTTAATATCCATTCTCACACATATTCCCCTGATTTCTGTCTATGTAAGTTGGAAAACTCATGGAGTTCTTTTAGAGTATAGTGTAATTCCACATGGGTCACACTTCGTATTTTGCCTTTGGGGACTCGCTGTGATTTTATTCTAGTAATAGTTCTCAAAGAGAAGAGGGGTGTTGGGGGTGGGAAAGGAGAAGGATTAGAAATGTCTTGGAAACTACTCACCACAGAGCATTCCTTTGCATTTTCATCTGCTGAGACAGGATTAACCACTTCAGGCAGGGGTTGAGAGGTAGATGGCTCAGGGCAGGGTGGAAGTTGGGCAGTGCATGCTGGAGTTTGGCTTTTACCTGCCTCAGGGCTGGGAGGATGTCCAGACTTCCTAGGGAAGGCCAGAGGCTGAGCAGTGCAGGCTTTAGTTTGGCTGGTACCCACCTCAGGGCTGGAAGGAGGTCCAGACTTCATGGGCCAGGCAGATGCTGGGTGGTACAAGGTTGACATTGTGTGGTCTCCACAGGGCAGGCTATCACAAATTTATCTGGCATAGTTTCAGCAGAATTTAGGGTTCCAATGTCTCCACTGATGTTATCATCTTCCTATATGAATCCATCCCAATCATCAGGGTTCTACTCCTTTCCAATCAATGCCTTCACTTTAACAGCAGACACCATGCGAGGTTGAGATTTTAGTTTCCTTTGTAAACCTGCTACTTGTACAATGAGACTCTGAGTCTGGTTTTCAGAAATCTCAAGTCTGGCTGCGTAAAACAAGATTTTCTTTCAGAGCACACATATTTTCCTTAAATTCTTTGAAGTTATTTAGGAGAGTTCTGTGATTATCACTGATTAATTGTCTTAAATTATATATCTCTTCAGGATATTTGGTTAGTTCCTTTGGCTGGAACATCTCCTCCTGTTTCTTAGCATGGCTTGTAATTTTTTGCTGATGTGTAGGCATCTGAATTGGTGAATTTACTCTGATGGCCAATTTATCTCTCTTTCCTATTGTTTTCTTTTCCCCACAGCTCTTCTTTGATATTTGATTCAATTTATTCTAAGTCTTTAAAATTGCATAGCTTATGTTACCAAATTGGGCCAGGGACTCACTAGTGAGGTGCAGATTTTCTCCCATAGGTAAGGATAACAGAGAGAACCAAGACCAGTTTTTACCCATGCAATTGCATGAACAGCCAGCAGGTGGCGCTTGTCAGCACACCTTTCCACAGAGATGTTTCAGTCTTGGCTTTCCTGTGTTTCTG
>JAKSZT010002773.1:0-16464 GCA_026826555.1 Tolypeutes matacus
TTGCTGCTATGCATGTGTTTTCACTTAAAATCATCTTCAAAACACTGTTTTTACCTAACACTCTGTGAAGGGAGGAGGTAATTCAACTCTGAAAGTTAAGTAAGACTTCTTTCTTTTGCTGCTATGTACATGTTTTCACTTGCAATCAACTTCAAAGCACTGCTTTTCTCTAATGCTGAGTGAATGCCATCAGTTTTTTGGTTTAGAAAACCAATAAAGACACTTGTTTCATGGGCTGCTTTGCATGTGTTTTCAGTTAAAATCAACTTCAATGCACTGGTTTCACCTAACTTTTTGTGAATGCAGGAGGTACTTCATTTTTGAAAGGTAAGTAAGATACAATTTTCTTTGCCTGATATGCACTTGCTTTTACTCACAATGTCAAAACCCTGCTTTTACTATGCCAATGCTGCAGTATCTTCACATTGGAATTCTAAGAAAGATACTTCTTTCTTTTGTTGCTATGCACGTGTTTTCACTTACAATCAACTTCAGAACATTGCTTTTCCCTAATGCTGGGTGAAGGCAGTCAGTGTTTTGGTCTAGAAAACCAATAAAGAAACTTGTTTCATTGGCTTTTTTGCTCATGATTTTGCTTAAAATCAACTTCAAGACACTGGTCTCACCTAACTCTCTGTGAATAGAGGAGGTACTTCAAGGTTGAAAGATAAGTAAGATACTTGTTTTTTGTCTGCAATGCACTGGTTTTTACTCACAATGTCAAAGCACTCCTTTTACCTAGTGTTACGCCAATGCAGTAGTTTATTCACTTTACAAAACTAAGTAAGATCTGCGTTCCATTTGTTGCTATGCATGTTTTTTCACTTACAATTTTCTCATAGCACTTGTTTTACCGAACACGCTGTGAATGCAGGAGGAATATCAACTTTGGAATGTAAGTAAGGTACTTGTTTCTTTGTCTGCTATGCTCTTGCTTTAATTCACAATCAATGTTAAAGCACTGTTTTACCTAATGGTATACCAATGCAGGAGTTTTTTCACTCTTCCAATCTAGGTAAGATTTGTGTTTCCTTTGCTGCTATGCATGTGTTTTAACTTAAACTCATCTTCTAAACATTGGTTTTGCCTAACACACTGTGAATACAGGAGGTAATTCAACTTTGAAAGTTAAGTAAGCCTCTTGATTGTTCCCACTCAAAATGTCAAAACCGTGCTTTTACTATACCATTGCTGCAGTTTCTTCACTTTGAAACTCTAAGTAAGATTCTTCTTTTTTTGCAGCTATGCACGTGTTTTCACTTACAATTAACCTCAAGACACTTCTTTCACCTAACTCTCTGTGAATGTAAGTGGTAATTGAAGTTTGAAAGCTAAGTAAGACAATGTTTTGTTTGGCTGCTGTGCATTTTTTTTACTCACAATGTCAAAACACTGCTTTTCCTAATGCTACACCAATGCAGTGGTTTCTTCACTTTACAAATCTAAATAAGATTTGTGTTTCATTTGCTGCTATGCATGTGTTTTCACTTACAATTATCTTCAAAACACTGTTTTTACATAACACACTGAATGCAGGAGGAACTTCAACTTTGAAATGTAAGTAACTTGTTTCTTTGTCTGCTATGCACATGCTTTTATTCACAATCAATGTAAAAACACTACTTTTACCTAATGCTATACAATGCAGTACTTTCTTCACTTTTCCAAACGAAGTAACATTTGTGTTTTGTTTGCTGCTATGCATTTGCTTTCACTTAAACTCATGTTGTAAACACTGGTTTTATGTAACACACTGTGAATACAGGGGGTGATTCAACTGTGAAAGTGAAGTAAGGCTCCTGTTTGTTTGGCTGCTATACAGTTGCTTTCACTCACAATGTCAAAACCTGCTTTTAATTTGCCAATGCTGCAGTTTCTTCACTTTGGAACTCTAAGTACGATCCTTCTTGATTCTGCTGTTATGGACTTGTTTTCATTTACAATCAACTTCAAAACACTCCTTTTCTTAAAACTGGGTGAATACAGCAAGTTCTGTGGTTTAGAAAACCAATAAAGAAACTTGTTTCATTGGCTTCTTTGCATGTGTATTCACATACAATCAACTGCAAGACACTGGTTTCACATAACAGTGTGTTAATGCAGTTGTTAATTCAAGTTTGAAAGGTAAGTAAGATAATTTTTGTTTCAGTGCTATATGCTTGCTTTCACTCACAATGTCAACACAGTTCTTCTACCTAATGCTACATGATTGGAGTGCTTTCTTCATTTTACTAATCTAAATAAGATTTGTGTTTTATTTGCTTATATGTGTGTATTTTCACTTACAATTATCTTCAAAACATTGGTTTAATTTAACTCAATGTGAATGCAGGAGGTAGTTCAACTTTTAAACATAAGTAAGATACTTACAGTACAACATGCTGTGGTATCTGTGACTTTATACTAGTCCCCAAACCATGTGATTCCCAGGCCTGACTCCCTGTCTTGCAGGCCTTGCTGACCATGAGCACATCCCCCTCCATCTTATCAGTACTCATTTCCACCTAGTTTGGAGGCACCCACAGTTTACAGGTGAATTCACTGGGCATCAGCATCACACTGCCATTTGGGAACAGGGCAGCTGACCATCCCTGAGTCCCTAGCTGTTTGAGTTTGCCAAGCCTTGCCAAGGCAAACTACCAGAAATAGCTTAGCTTTTATCGGAATTTATTAGGGTTAATGTTTACAGTTCTGAGGCTGTGAAAGTGTCCAAATCAAACCATCATAAAAAATCCTGTCTTAACAAAATGCTGGACTCATGCCAAGGCAAAATTTTGGGCCTCATTGATTCTCTCTGCTTTCTCCTCCCAAATTCACTTACTCTCTGAGCTTTGCAGTGGGATGTCAGACACAATTGCTCAACCTTTCCCTTCTCCTCTGGACTGGATGTGTTCAGCTTCAAGCTGTTCCATGACTCCAGCCTCTGGCCTCTCCTTCAGCCTCTCAAGGATTCTCTGTCTTTCCACAGCTGTAGGAGATCTTGGAGTCCTCTCCCACATGGCAGAGTAAACATGGCAGCACTCTTTCTCTGTGTGTTCCATGTATGTAGAATTAAGCCTATTGAATGGGGTCCACCCTGGTGCATGAAATCTAATAAGTGGCCCTTAACTAAACTAAAGCAATCTAACAAAAAGAGACCAAATTGAAAGGTCCCCTATCTGAATCTAACCAAAACGTCCTACATACAAAAAGCTTACACACACAGAAATGGGTTAGTAATAACATAATATTCTGGGGTCCACACAAGGCTCAGACAACATTAACCCAGGGCACAGGGATCAGGAGGGGTCTCCTAAGTCTGGGAGAAATGGAAACTCATGAAGCATAGGCTATAGTTTGGGGGTGGCCATCATTGAGTAAAAGTGTGTGCTGACCACCATTGCACTGGTCCCTATAATGGTCCCCAAAAGAACTCAATATACTGTGCTTTCTCTACCAAATCTTAGCACCAAAATCAGGTGTGTAACTCAGAGAAGTGTGCCATTATTCCCATCGCCAGATCCAGAGCACAGAGATTTTGCTTGAGGGATGGGTGGGCCGAAAGCAGGCTGTAAAACTGAAAGTCCCAAATTTCTCCAAACAACTGATTACATTTACAACAGAAGGGAGACATTCACCCTTAAGGTTGCTCTCAAAAGCAGTGGAGATCACATAGGGCCTGAGATTTAATACATTTCAATCCTTCAGGAAGAAGTGAAATAAACACTTTTACAGATGAGTAAAAACTAATAAAGTTTGCTAGCTGCAACTCATTTTAAAAGAAACATAAAAGAATATTTTTCAGGCAGGAAGAAAATAATCTCAGAAGGTTCAAGATTCAGGATGGATTGAAGAAAAACATCTCTTAATTAAATTCATATATCTAAATGACTATTGAATGGATAAGGTAATAATGGTATCCATGGCTAGGACTTCAATAAAGTGTTCAAATACACCATAAAATAATATATAGTATAATATGGGTAAATGGATATGTAGCAGTTTGATATCATTATGAATTCCATAAATAGATATTGGATTATGCTTGTAAACTGGTCTGTTAATTTGCACATGATTAAGTTATGATAAGGGCATTGACTGGGCCACAATCGGTAGTCCGTTGAGCCTCGCCCCTTGGTGGGTGGGGTCTCAAAAATATAAAGGCATGACAAAGGACAGAGCTGGAGTAGTTTTTGATTTGGAGTTCTGATGAGCAAGGACAGAAGGCCCAGGGAAAAATAGACAAGCCATTCACCTGACCATTCACAGCTGGTCTTGTGGAGAGAGACAAAGCGTAGAGATCCTCATAGTCCTCAGCTGACCTTGTGGAGGAAACAGAGGAGCTGAGCCCAGAGAGAATTGCAGCCCTGGGATGGGAGGAAACCAAGAAGCCTGAACCCTGGCAAATGTCGGCAGCTGTCTTTCTCTAAGATATGGTAACAGACTTTGGTGAAGGAAGATACTTATGCTTTATGGCCTTGTAAATGTAAGCTTCTACCCCAAATAAATACACTTTATAAAGACCAACAGATTTCTGGTATTTGGCATCAGCACCCCTTTGGCTGACTAATACAGGATATAAAATGTTTTAAAATACATTATTTGTCAATTCAATAACAAATAATAGGTACAGATCTGGAAAGGCAAGGAAAAGTGTTATAATTTCCCCAGTAAACTTTAAAGAATTTTAAATACTGCATCTCATCCAAATAAATAGAAGAAAAAAATGAACAAATATAGCCCAAAACAAAGTATTCAGGATTTATGGGTTGCCGTTTTGTCCTTGTTCTGGGGTCACCTTAATCATGAATCTTTGGAAGGTGCACCTTTTTTATCCTTCAGAAGCCTGAAGGTTCCAAGGTTGATTTATGAGCTGTTATTTTGTTCCTATCATAAATCAAGTGCTGTATCACTTCCCCATTTCCTAGTCATGAAGGGACCAACCTGGATGTGATTCTCATTTGAAGTAAGAAGAACCATGAATGATAGAACAAATAAAACGGAGATATTGTTGTGCCTCCCAAATTGGATGCTTAAATTATTGATAGTGTTTCTTCCTCTTTTCTAATGAATGCATTCAGTGCTATAAATTTCCTTCTAATCACTGATTTTGCTGGACTCCACAAACTATGAAGAAACATAGGACATTAAGAAACAGAAAGAACCACATAACAAAAGGCTTCTGAGTGAAGATATATCCACTTCCACAACAGCACAGACTTCAGATGAGGCAAAGAATGTAAGAAAGTTGGGAAAATATTTTCTCTGACCACAAACTTGTTTCCTCAAAATAAAAGTTCTTTGAATGTAACTTCACTTTGAAGGAATTTGCATCATGTTTACCTAAGCATTTGGGAATCTATGCAAGGGGGAAAGAATGACTACAATGAGTTTTGCCAGTTTTCCCAACATGGTAGTCCTCCCCTTTAAGTGTAATGAGTGTGAAGTTTTCTTGGAAATTCAACCTCATGACTTACCTGAGAATTAATCTTTCAGAGATTCTTGGGATTTCAAGAATTTGGATAAGTTAGAGTCACTTCAAAAAAATGAAGGAGTAAAACACTGTGTATGTAAGGAATATTGGAAATCCTTCAGCCAAACATTAAATCATATTGACCATGAAATATTCATACTTTAGTTAGTATTGTAATGAACATGGGAGTGCTTCCATCTGAAAGAAAACCACATTGAATATGAGAAAACTCAAAGTAGAGAGAAACAGTATGAGTGTCCTGAAGGTAGTCTGCCCTTTACAGTCATTTTTTTACTCCTGAATTTAAAAGCCATGCAGTGGAACAAGCATAGAAATGTAATACATATGGGAAAGTTTTCAACCTTACAGAAAACCTCTATATTCATCAGAAAATACTTAATGAATAGAAATCATATATATGTGAGAAAGCTTTAATTCAAATGTCAAATCTCAGATACAAGAGATTTCCTACTGCAAAGAAACCCTATGTATATAAGGCGTGTGAAAAAGCCTTTAGGTACAAATCACATCTCACAGAACATGAAAAAAATCATAGTGTACAGAAACAAAATGAATGTAAAGAATGCAGAAAAGCCTTCAGCCAAAAGTAATAGTTTATTAAATATCAGAGCATTCTTTCTGGAGAAAAACCCTACATATGCAATGAATGTGAAAAAGCCTTCAATCAGAAGGAAAACCTCATAAACCGACTGAGAATACATACTGGAGAGAAACCCTATGAATGTCATGGACGTGTGAAAGCTTTAATTCAGAAATCAAGCCTCATTACATACCAGAGAAGATAAACTGGGAAGAAACCCTATATATGTAAAGAATGTTGGAAATCCTTCAGTAGCAAAACAAATTTCACTGACCATGAGAAAATTCATAGTGGAGGGAAACCATATATGTATATAAATAATGTGGAACAGCCTTCAGCCAGAGAAAGTATCTCATTAAACATTCCAACATTCATACTGGAGAGAAATCCTGTCAATGTAATGAATGTGAATCTGTAAAGAATCTCTATCTCCAGTCTGTGCAACTTTTTGCCAAACTTTTAAGGAAGTGGCTGTGACTGTGCAACTCAGGATTTCTTTCTCCTCTTCAAAAAGTGCACTTGCAGTTTGTTCTGAGATCTGCTCCTCCCACATCTTCTTCCACACTTATCTGTGTTCCATTTGTTACCACTAATTTATGCATCAACTCGAGATTTCTCTTAGTTTATGTAAAGATGAGCTTTCCACTTATTTCAAACTATCCTTGTTGTTTTACTGGTTCTTCAATCCATTACATTCTGGGCAAGCATTTAAAAAATTACCACTTTAAAAATAATGGTGCCCATTATTGTAGCATTTTCTTATAATTCACCCCAACCATTTATATTTTTTCAGTTTCTTCAACTGATTCTGATGTGAATTCAAGTTTAACAGTCACTGAACTACAGTGTCCTGCTTGCTACTTAACTCCGATTTTCCTTATTATTTTAAACCAGAAATGATCCTTTCATAATTGGATGATATACTTCTAATCTCAAGTATTTTAAGAAGTTAGAAAATTTATTTATATTCTTAAGTTCTACTCCAATATTTTTCTCATATGTGATAGGGTGTGGGATGGATGAAAGTAGAGAATGCATTTATTTACAAATAGAAATGTGTACACAAACGAATCTGCCAATGCAGACAAATCTGAAGAAGGAGGAATGGGTGTTGAGGCTAGAGAAGGAATTGGCTGTTTGCCATAACAGACATAAATTATTTTTTTGATGCTTTGCAAGGGTAATTTGGTTATAATTTAAAATAAATTATGAAACTACTACACAATGAAATCATACAAAGTGTTTGAATTGATGATATTGATTTTTGTCTGCAATATTACTTGGGGGGGCAGTTCCCCTCACCTTTTTCAAATACAGTCACCCATAAAGGAAAAGTGCTCACTCCCCTCTGGCCCTTCCCCAGCTGCCTGGATGGGTGGAGGCCTCCCTCAACCAGAGTGAGCAATGAGCCCGAGGAGCATGGATGTGACCATGTGAATGCCACAATGCTCTCTACACGTGTCTGGTTAGAGGGTACCCCAGGAGAAGATGTACTTCTTTTTGCTTACTCCCCAGTGAAAATGCGCTAGAGGGACTCACATCACTAACTGAGGCTGTGAGTGCTGAACAGTGCTTTCTTCCTCTCCTCCTTTGAGGAACTAAAATCTACGATGATGTTTTTCATTGGGGCTCTGAGAGTTTGGTTCCCAAACAGGACGTTCCCTCTTTGGCTTGTGATGAACACATGTTAAGTTCCCTCTTCTTCAGTTGTTTATCACCTTCTTCCCATCCAACACCTCCATTCTCTTCTGGGATTGAAGGGGTATGTATCATTTACAACACTGTTAAAAATGTCTTGAAAATTTAATATTTAATTGGCCTGAGAAATATCTGACATCTGCATCCTCGGAGGTTTTCTGCAATCATTGTACTCCCTCACATCCTCACTTCTATTCTTGTCAGCCCTAGAACTCAGGACTTTCTGTGATTCCCATACTATTTATTATGGTCACTGGCATAACGTAGATGAATCTTGAATACCTTATGTTGAGTGAAGCAAGCCAGGCATTGAAGGATGAACAGTATATGACCTCACTGATTTGAACTGAGGAAAGTGAGCAGTCTCTGAGAGCCATTGTCTGAAAAATAGGTTAACAAAGGAGAGAAAGAGAAGAGTAGGCTGTGAGCTGTCACCCATATGGACATAATCTATGTAAAGAGATAGAGTATAGTTGCATATTGAAGGATAGGACAGGTGGATAGTGACATTACTGGGTTTGGTGGTGCAGGTTTCACAGGTGGTTAGATTAGGAAAGTCAGGTTGGAATACCCAGGTCGTCTAACTATGAATCTTGTCATTCCATGAGTCAAGACAGGGGAGTGTCATATGCCCCAGGGGGATGGGGAGGAAGGAACAGTTAAGATCAAATGGGGTATTTAGTGGTAATGGGAAAGGTTTTTCATTACCTTACAGTAATGGACACAGGACATGGTAAATATCATCAAAAATTATTAAACTGTACCATCTAAATTGTAAACTCTACAGTAAAGCACTGACAGGTTTAGTTGCTATATTTTACTATCTGTAAAACAGTTATAACAATGCTAACACCCAGTAAAAAAGGTTTTAATATGGGGTGGGGAAGGGGGAGAGAGTTTGGGTATGTGTGAGTCTCTATATTTCTGTGTGTGACTATGCTGTAACCTAAAACTTCTTTGAAAATTAAATGAAAATTTGGGAGACACTGGGGAATGAGAGGGGAATGTGTTACATAACACTAGACATGTGATAATACAGTGATAAAAGGAAAAAAGAATAAATTTTTTAAAAGTTTTTTTTTTCCCATTTTTTTGAAGGGCCCAATTTTCTAATTATATTTTATTTTAAGTTTAGTGTTTTTTTCTTCTGTGTTTCCTTGTACTTATCCCTTGCATTTAAGCTTATCATTATTACTTTTTCCTATTAATTTTATTTGGTTACTATATGGGCTTCATGTCCAAGGAAGGTTTAGCTCACAGAAGGGTTACAATGGGGACTGCAGAGGAAAATCAGTGGGTGGTGTCTGGGATGGGAGATTCATGGGAGTAAGTTCATCTGAATATACATGAAAGATGTATAAAATTGTTCAAATGATAAAGGAATGGGACATGTTCACAGTGAGTAGACAATCACTCAATAAACGAGGGAATCTGAATTCCCAGCCTGGAGAGCTCTGCCACATTCTCCAAGGAAGCAGCAACAGTCCCCTGAGTGCAGGAGCAGTGTCTGGCAAAAGAGGATGGCCCACTGATGGGTTCTGGTTATTGATGACTAACCTCATGAGTCTTTGCTCTTGTAATTGAAAGTTAGCCTACTGTTATGGGGTACCTAAGTGTTGTGACCTGAGATGCTCTTTGTTGTTCAAATGTGGCCTCTCTCTAAGCCAAACTCAGCATATGAATGCATTACCTTCCCCCCATCATGGGACATGACTCCCAGGGATAAACCTCCCTGGCAACGAGGGATAAATACCAAGTGCCAACTGGCAACGTGATTGGAAAAAGACTGTGAATAAATGGGGAAAAGGTAAAGAGAAATGGGTTCATGTGGCTAAGAGACTTCAAAGAGAGTCAGGAGGTCTTCCCAGAGGTAATGCTCATGCACATCTCAGTAGGATCTCATAGAACACCAAAGTGGATATCACCCCATACAGAGGCGCTCCTGAGGGCTCTGGTGACACCCAGGCACCACTTAAGTGGGGATAGCCCCAGAGATTAATGCCTTATTAATGGACTCTACTTTGGAATCTGTGCTCCTGAGAGTGACTGAGTTGGACTAAAATAAGTCCTCCCTGCACATGTTCCATCAGTCCCTTGTATTAAAACCTATATATGATGCTGGAGTTTTCAGGTGTACTTGCAGAGACTAGAGCCTCTGGCCTACCTATGTACCAGCTGTGCCTGGAATCTCGGTGGAGCTGCAAATCCTACCCTACAGCTCAAAGGACACATCCAAGTCACCTGGTGAGGAGACAATGATGGGCAACGGCCATCACAGAGAATGGAGATGGCCTGCAGCTGCAGGCAGGATAATCTCATCCACTGTATCCATGGGATATAAGCCCTCTCTCACTTGGAGGAAGAGTGGAAATCATCATCCCAGTCCCCTCAGGATTGGGGGAAGAGCTATGGACTAGCATGGGCTTAATGGTATTCTGTTGTAGATATATCGTGATTCAAGCAATGGAAGAAATTATATGAGTGAGGTGGAGCTGGTGGCTCCTGGACGCTTTTGTGGCAAGGAGGGAAAGGGCAGTTGAAATACAGGGGCTTTTTAGGGACTTGGGGGTTGATCTGAGTGGCGTTGTGGTGACAGATGTGGGCCATTTTACTTCAGCATATACCAGGCAGAACTGTGTGGGAGAGAGTGTGGTCTACGATGTGAACTGTGATCTATTCTTGGTGACAAGGCCCCAGGATGAGTATATCCATTGCGGGTGATGTGCCACACTGATGAAGGATGTTTGAGTGGGATGAAGTGGGAGGTGTGGAAGGTGGGGAACATGGGAAGCCCTGTAATTTCTGTGTGATATTTAGGTCATCTAAGCAACTTAAAAAAAATAACTATATTTTAAAAAATACCATTTATGTAAGAAAATGCACATATGTGCATATATATTTATATATCACTTTACAAATATTAGTATGTATTGTGAAAACTGATTTTTACCCACAATAAAAAAGAAAGAAAATGCTACAATAATGGGCAGCATTATTTTAAAAATGGTAATGTTTTAAGTGCTTACCCTGAATGCAATGGATTAAAGAACCAGTGAAAACAACCAGGATAATTTGAAGTAAGTGGAAAGCCCATCTTTACATAAATTAAGAGAATTCTCGATTTCTGATGCATAAATTAGTGGTAACAAATTGAACACAGAGGAGTTTGGAAGAAGATATGGGAGGAGCAAATCAAAGAAAAAACTTCAAGTGCACTTTTCTAAGAGGTGATAGAAATCCTGAATTGCACAGTCACAGACGCTTCCTTAAAGGATTGGCAACAAGTTGCACAGACTGGGGGTGGATATTCTTTGGAGATTCACATTCATTACATTCACAGGGTTTCCGTCCAGTATGAATGTTGTAATGTTTAATGAGATACTTTCTCTGGCTGAAGGCTATTCCAAATTCCTTACATATATAGTGTTTCCCTCCACTATGAATTTTCTCATGTTCAATGAGATTTGATTTGCTACTGAAGGCTTTCCTACATTCCTTACATACATAGGGTTTCTCTCCAGTTTGTCTTGTCTGTTGTGTAATGAGGCTTGATTTCTGAATGAAAGCCTTCCCACATCCATTACATTCACTGGATTTCTCTCCAGTATATATTCTCAGATGGTGAACGAGGTTTACATTCTGGTTGAAGTCTTTTCCACATTCATTTCACCCATAGTGTTTTTCTCCAGAATGAATGTTCTGATGTTTAATGAACTATTGCCTTTGCCTGAAGGCTTTTCTGCATTCTTTACATTCATTTTCTTTCTCTCCAATATGAGTTTTTTCATGTTCTGTGAGGTATGATTTGTACCTAAAGGCTTTTTCACATGCCTTACATGCATACAGTTTCTTTTCATTAGGAAATCTCTTGTATCTGAGATTTGAGATTTTAATTAAGGCTTTCCCACATATATATGATTTCTCTTCAGTTAGAATTTTCTGATGAATATGGAGCTTTTCTGTCAGGTTGAAAACTTTCCCACATGTATGACATTTCTATCTTTGTTCCCCTGTATGGCTTTTAAAATAGGGAGTAAAAAATGACTGGTAAGAGCAGACTACATTCAGGATACTAATATGGTTTCTCTCTAGTTTGAATTTTCTAAAAGTTTGAATATTCCATGAGGTTTTGTTTCAGATGGAAGCATTCCTATGTTCATTACAATCCTAACTAATGTATGAATATTTCATGCTCAATGAGATTTAATGCCTGGCTGAAGGATTTCAATATTCCTTACATAAACAGGGTTTTACTCCTGTATGTTTCTTTGATGGGACTCTAGCTTTCTCAAATTCATGAAATCCCAAATGGTTTCCCTTAAAGATTAAATCTCAAGTATCTCATTAAGTTGAATTTCCCAGAAAACTTCACACTCATTACACTTAAATGGGAGGAATACCCTGTGGGGCAAACTGGCTAACTCATTTTCTTCATTGTTTTCTCCTTACATAGATTCCCTCCTGCTTACGTAAGCATGATTCAAATTCCTTCAAAGTGAAGTTACATTCATAGAAGTGTTATTCTGAGGAAACAATGCTTGCAGTCAGAGAACATATTTTTCTCAAATTTCTTACATTCTCTGGCTTCATCTTAAGACTGTACTGTTTTGGAAGTGGATATAACTTCACTCACAAGCCATTAGTTATGTGGTTCTTTCTTCTTTTCTAATGTCCTATGCCTCTTCATAGTTTGTGGGGTACAGCAAAAGCAGTGCTTAGAGGGAAATTTTTAGCATTGAGTGCATTCATTAGAAAAGAGGAAAGATCCAACATCAGTCATCTAAGCATCCAATTTTGAAAGTGTAACAATATCTCCTTTTATAAATTGTAGCATTCTTCTTCCTTCAAATGAGTATCACATCAAGTTTGGTGACTTCATAACTTGGAAATGCGGCAGTGATACAGCACTTGATTTATGATGGGGACAAAACAACATCCCATAAATCAACCGTGGTACCTTTTGTCTTCTGAAGGATAAGAAAGGTGCAGCTTCCAAAGATGCATGAGTAATGTGGCCCCAAAACAAAGGCTGAAATTGCAACCCAGGAAATCCTGAACACTTTGTTTGGACTGTCTATTTTTGCTCAATTTTTTTCTTCTATTTATTTAGATGAGATGAACTATTTAAAATTCTTTAAAGTTTACAGAGGAAATTATAACACTTTTGCTTGCCTTGCCAAATTTGCACTTATTATTTGTTAATAACTTGTCAAATAATGTATTTTTAAGCATTTTATGTCCTGTATTAGTCAGCCAAAGGGGTGCCGATGCAAAATACCATAAATCTGTTGGTCTTTATAATGGATATTTATATGGGATAGAAGCTTACAGTTACCAGGCTAGAAAGCATAAGTTTCTCCTTTCACAAAAGTCCGTTACTCTGTCTTGCAGCAAGACAGCTGCCAACATTTGCCAGAGTTCAGGCTTTTTCAGTTCCTCTCTTCTCATGGCTGAGTTTCTCTCTGGGCTCAGTTGCTCTGCTTACTCCAAAAGGTCAGCTGTAGACTATGAGGCTCTCTAAAATTTGCGTCTGTCCATAAGGACAGCTGTGAACTGTCAGGTGAATTGCTTGTCTCTTTACCCTGTGGACTTTTGTTGTTGCTCATAAGAACTCCAACCTCAAAAACTACTCCAACTCTGGCCTTTGCCATGTCTTTTTATGTCTGAGAACCTACAAACCAAGCGATGGGGATCAACACCCTACGAACTCTGGCCCAGCAAACTCCCTTATCATATCTTAATCATGCCCAGAATAACAGAGTAGTTCACAAGGATAATCCAATATCTATTTGTGGAATTCATAATGATTTCAAACTGCTGCATATCCATTTACCTATCTTTTGCTATATATTATTTTATGGTGCAATTGAACACTTTATTGATGTCCTTGGCCACGGATATCATTTTTACTTTATCCATTCTATGGCCATTCATATATATTAATTTAATTAACAAATATTGTTCTTCAGTCCATCCTGAATCTTGAACCTTCTGAGATTATTTTCTTCCTGCCTGAAGAATATTCTTTTACATTTCTTTTAAAGTGAGTTGCTGTCAGCAAAATGTATTAGGTTTTACTCATCTTTAAAATATTTATTTCAATTCTTCCTGTATGATTGAAATGAATTAAATCTCAGGCCTCTACGATCTCCACAGCATTTGAGAGCTCCCTAAGGTTTGAATTTCTCCATTCTGTTGTAAATTTAATCATTTAAACAGTTCTTTGGAGAACAAAATAGGGGCTGTCAGTTTTACAATCTGCCTCCTGCCCCTCCACCCCAGGCAAAATGTGGGCGCTCTGGCTCTGGGAATGGGAATCATGGAACACTTCTCTAAGTTACACACCTGATTTTGGAGTTAAGATTTCGGGGAGAAGGCACATTATATTGAGTTCATCTTTGGACCATTCTTGGGAGTAGTGCATCGGTGGTCAGCACCCCATTTTGCTTAATGATGGTCTCACCCAACGTACAGCCACTGCTTTATGACTTCCCATTTCTCTCAGACTTAGGAGATCCCTCTGGATCCCTTTGCCCTGGTTTAATGCCCTCGATTGGCTCTTGTGTGGACACCAGAAAAGTATGTTTTTACTGACCCATTGCTGTGTGTGTAAGCCTTTTGTAAGTAGGACATTTTGGTTAGATTCAGAAAAAGGACCTTGTGATTAGGTCACTTTTTGTTAGAATGCTTTAGTTTAGTTAAGGGCCTCTGATTAGATTTCAGGCACCAGGATGGACCCCAATCATTGTGCAGAAGTCCTACATACAAGGAACACACAGAGAAAGAGCGCTGCCATGTTCACACTGCCATGTGGGAGAGGGCTCCAGGATTTCCTACAGCTGTGGAGAGACACATAAACCCTAAGAGGCTGAGGGAAATGCCAGAGGCTGGAGTCATCGAGCAGCTTGAATCTGAAGAAATCTAGGCCAGAGGATAAGGGAGAGATGTGAGCAATTGTGTCTGAAGGCCCAGTGCTGAGCTCAGGGACAAAGTGCATTTGAAGGACAAGGCAGAGAGAGATAGGCAGGCCAAACATTTTACCTTGGGAGGAGTCCAGCAGCAGCTGACCCTTGTTAAGACAGCATTTTTGATGATGCCTTGATTTGGACATTTTCACAGCCTCAGTACTGTAAGCTTTAATCCTAATAAATTCCAATAAAATCCAACCTATTTCTGATATTTTCACTGGCAGCACGTGGCAAACTGTAACATCTAGGGACACAGGGTTGTTCCCAAATGGAAGTATTATCTTGCTGTCCAGTGAATTCACCTGTAAACTGTGGGTGTCTCCAGATTAAGCAGGATTGAGTATTGGTAAGATGGAAGGGGAAGTGCTCTTGGCCAGCAAGCCTGCAATACAGGGTGTCAGGTAAGGGAGTCACATTGTTTGGTGACTTGCATAAAGTCACAGATACCCAACTATGATGTACCTGGCTCAGGCAGTGGTTGGGAGGTGGGCAAGGGCAGAAAAAAGCATGGTTTGGGGTCTGGTGCCGCATAGGATTCAGGGCACAGAGAGGAGACTTCTTGCTCCTGCTCCTTTTGCCCTTCCCTACTTGCCTTGGCCTCCAGCATTGACCCTCTGAGGAGGCTTTTCTTACTGTATCAGTTCTGGGTTTCAGGCACAGACTCGGGTGTCATGTTTCCAGTTCTGCATTCACCTTCTACAATCTTGGGGCATCTAAACAAAGAGCAATGCCAAGATGAAACCTGTTGGTGTCAGGAAGGAAAAGTCAAAATTCAGATTACAGCATTGGCTACACCAATAACATGACCAGAATGAGCACCATTAGGCCACTGACCCTAAAAAATAGTACGGGAATCCCAAAAAGTCCTGGGACATATGGTTGACAAGAATCAAAGTGAGGTTGTTTGATGGTGTAATGTTTGCAGAAAACCTCAGAGGGTGCAGATGCCAGATATTTCTCAGACAAATTTAATATTATTTTTTCAACACATTTTTAACTGTGTTGAATATGATGCAGACCTCTTCTATCCCAGAAGAGAATGGAGGGGTTGGATGGGAAGAAACTGATGAACAACTGAAGAAGCTGGAATGTAATACGTGTTCACTGCACTTTCCCCAAGCCAGAATGGGAATGTCCTGTTTGGGAACCAAACTCTTAGAGACCCAATGAAAACCATCATCATAGGTTCTGAATCCACAAAGGAGGACAGGGAGAAAGCCCTGCTCAGCACTCACACCCTCAGTTAGGGATGTGACTCACTCTAGCGGTTCTTCACTGGGGAATAAGCAGTAGGAAGTCTCTCTTCCACTGTGGTGCTAACAGCCCTCTAATCGGACACGTGTAGAGAGCAGTGTAGACTTCCCATGGTCACATCCATGCTCCTCATCTCCATGCCCACTATTTCTGAGGTAGGTGTCCACCCGTCCTGGCAGCTGGGGAGGGGGCTGTGGGGAGTGAGCACTTTTCCTTTATGGGAGACTGTATTTGCAAAGGGTAAGGGGTAGTGCCCCCCCAGTAATGCTGCAGATACAAAGCTATATCTTCAAATCAACCACTTTGTAGATTTCATTGTGTACACTTTTCATAATTTCTTTTAAATTATAACCAAATTATCCATGCAAAGGGTATAAAAACAATTTATGTCTGTTATGGCAAACAGCAAACTTCCTTTTGTAGCCTCAAACCCACTCTGCCTTCCTCAGAATTATCTGCATTGGCACATTTTTTTGGATACAAATTTCTGT
>JAKSZT010002918.1:0-11647 GCA_026826555.1 Tolypeutes matacus
AATGATAATTTTAATGAAAATATATCTGAAAAAATTAATGAACAGGCAAAAACAGATAAACTCTTGTCTAATAAAAAGAAAAAAAGGAAAAAAGGGGGTTATGGAACATTTCCAGTGTTCATAAAGCTATCCACTCAAAATGATGATTTATTGTCTGATAAACAAGCATCTGCACCTCCCAAGGTATCTAATAATCCATTCTTTACAACATTTGATGAAACTCCAAAAGTTTTTGGTTTTGTGCCAGCACCATCCTCTTCAATTATGAAAAGTATAGCACAGGGAATTAGAGAGAGAAATTCAGAGGCTATGCATTTTTTTTTTTTTTTTTACTTTTCCAGTAACAGTAACTCAAATTCTAGGAGATGCTAACAATCCCCAAGGGGCTGTACAATATGAGCATGATATTGTTCCTTTTAAAACTATCAAAATATTACAAAAACCATGTACTCAATATGGTGTAGATTCTCTTTATACTCAGAATTCATGCAAGAAATAGGCACAAGCAAACAGATTAATGTCCTGGGATTTGGATTTGTTAGCTCAAGCTGTTCATAATTCAGCAGAATTTTTACAATTTAAAATTTGATGGGCTGATGAAACTAATATTGTAGCATGATGAATTCAACAGCAAAATCCACTAGTCCCTATTACTGCTGAACAAATATCAGGAGCAAATCAATGGTCTGAATTTACTCGCCAAGCTCAATATGATAATATTGACATTTTACAACTGCAATTGTGCTGCCTAGATGCCTGATGATGAATCTCCACCCCTGGACAGGCTGTACATTTATTTTCAAAAATTGTGCAAGGAAATACTGAAACCTATGCTGAATTTGTGGCAAGGCAGGTAGATTTAGCCAACAAAATATTAACTCAATCTTGATCTTAAAGAAATGCTTATTCTAATGTTGGCTTTTAATAATACTAACAGTGAGTGTAAATGGCTTTATGTCCAATAAAGGCAAATGGAAGTACTTTACAGGATTATATAAAAACATGCCAAAATATTGGGCCTAATACCTATAACATGAACCATCTTGCACCTGCACTAAAGGGACATAATCCTGTTGTTAAGAATTTAAGTTGTTTTAAATGTGAGAAGCCAGGTCATATGAAAAAAAGATTGCCAAGACCAAAACAAGTTAAGAGCTCTATTTAGCGGCAATAATAAATCAATAACAAATCATGTGTGTCCGAAGTGCCAAAAGGGTTACACTGGATCAAGAATGCCAGTCTAAATATCATAAAAATGGTAGTCACTTTAATAAGTCAGGAAACTTTCAAGTGGGCCTTGCTCAAGGCCTTCAGACAAACAATATGAACACATTTCCTGCTTTGCTCAAATCTACCCAGTCAAAAACAGAGCATTTCACTCCGGCTTGTAAAAGAACTTAAAGCAGTTACCGAAAGCAGTACAGCTGTCGATCCTACCTCAGCTGAAATGAAGTTTATTACTCCATAAACCTAAACATTACCCTAACACTAACTCAAACTCTAACCCTAAGCTAACCATAACCTAAACATAACCCTAAGCCTGAGCCTAACCCTAAACCTAACATAAACATTAATAGAACCTTAACCATAACCCTAACCCTGATCATAACTAACTCTAACCCTAAAACTAAACCTAACCAAATCCTAAACCTAACCATAACCTTAACCCAAACGATAACCCTAAGCCTTATCCTAACCTTAACTAACACTAACACTAAGATAAACTATCCCAAATGTAACATTAACCTGAAAGCTAACCATAACATTAACCTTAAGTTAACCATAACCCTAAGCCTAAGCCTAAGCCAAACCATAACCCTAACACTAACCTAAACATAACCCTAACCCTAACTAACTCTAATCTTAACCCTAACCCTAATCTAACACTAACGATAACCTTAAGCCTAACCCAAACAAAAACCCTAACCCTAACACTAAACCTAAACTAACCCTAACCCAAACCCTAACCCTAACCCTAACTAATCCTAACCCTAACACTAAACATAACCTAATCCTAAACCTAAAACTAACCATAACCCAAACCCTAAACCTAACCCTTACTCTAATCGTAACTAACCCTAAAACTAACACTATGCCTAGCATTAACTAACCATAATATAACCTTAACCCTAATATTAAACCTAACCCTAAACCTAATGTAACCCTAAACATAACCCTAACCCTAACCTAAGCCTAACCCTAACCCTAACACTTACCGTAACCTTAACTAACCTTAACCCTAACCCTAAACCTTACATTAACTAACATTAACTTCTAACCCCAACCCTAACCCTAACCATAACCTAACCCTAACCCTAACCCTAAACCTAACCTTAACCCTAACCTAACCCTAACCCTAACCCTCTCAAAATAGCTTCTTGTACTTTAACCTTATTGTTTCCATAGAGAAACCAGTCTTATCACTTTTAAAAAGTGGTGGAAGATGGACTGTGTTTAACAGAATATGAGAACATTCTTTCATGAACTATAACAAATATATAATACTAATATAGGTGTTAATAATCAGGTGGGTTGGGGGAAAAATACCCCCAATATAAGATGTGGGCTATGGTTAGTACTAATATTTTGATGATGCTCTTTTACAGTTTGTAACACATTTTTCACAATGCAAGGTGTTCGTGGTGGGATCATGTATGGGAACCTGTAGAATGATATGTGTGTTTGTTTTGTTAGTTCACAACGATTACTATACACTTATTGTTTATGTATACTCAAGTATGAATGATATATTTCAATAAAATTAGAAAAAGAGAAAAAAAAAGTGAAATTTCAACCTGCTTTCTCAAAGTCAAATACTGAAAGATAGCTTTTATTTCAAACTCACATATAAGTTGGTCTTTTGCCTAAATAAAGGTAAAATGCTAAAAATAGTTAAGTACATGTGATATAAGTTGAATGAAGTATTTAAAACTGTTGTATAATTAAAAGAAATTTTCTAATTTTATAACAATTAAAGTTATATGAATAAAAAGTTCATATGAATACTTTAAATGTGTATAAAATTCCTAAAAATTTAATACTTTCCATATAAAATTAAATAAAAATATAATGCTATTAATCATAATTTTTAGTTATAACTACATAAAGAAAGCAGCCATTAAAGGCTGCCAGAGTAGTGCATGACAGTAAAATATAGTAAAATAAAATAACACCATTGCAACTTGCAGTGGTCCCAAATATTGCTAGTTTGTTGCAAAAATTAATACCCAGTCAGGTCACTATCACTTTGTTTTAAAATTTACTAAAGCTTTCTTTAATATTTTCTTAAATTAGTCAAGACAGCCCAATACCCCTTCCTGTAAAGTAGCCAACAATAAATCAAATTTATATTCAACACTGTAAGTAATAGCCCCAATTCTAAATATAATGGTAACATCAAAACAAATGCAAGTATTAAAATTACAAGTTAATGTATTACCTCACATCCCAAATAGGAAATACTAATTTGTTTTTAGCTATGCCTCAAACTATACAATATAAAGAAATTGAGGACATTCTAATTATGCTATTAAGAATCTTAAATGCTTATGAAATAAAAGTTTATTCATTGGATGTCTGTTGTATAATCTACTATACTTATGAATTATGTATAATATACTTAAATATTAATCAAAATTTTAATACAATACATTGCATACTTAAGTAATTTAATAACTTGTATGTTACACGTAAATATGCTTTATTAAATGTATATGTAAATAACTTGTTTTGAGTTTTGACAGTCCTGAAAATAAATGTATTAAAAAAGAAGTCTGGCAAGATTTGTTCAAGCCTAAAAGTAAAGCATCATGCAGAAAATTTTGTTAATCAACAAACCAATGCCTTGCCAGTTAACACTTTTCACATTTCAGGAAAAATATTGGAAATTAAAATAGTAAGCACATCAAGGATGTTTTGTAACAAATTTTTTTAAAAAGTGCATTTCAATGGTGATGTATTCCTCCATGGAGGGCCTCTCTCCCAGGGTCTGATGCATAAACCTTAAAATGTACTGCCCAGGGAGTGTTGTGTTCCTTCCTGAGGAGGCTGGCCCCTTCCTCAGGAATTATCAAAATACTCACAAGATGGTATCTATGCTATCAAATTCATTAATCCTAAACACAGTCAACCAAAATTCTAATATCAGTTGCTACTTCAACAATTCAACACTTCCCAGCTAAAAGCTAAATATTGGTAAGTATATAAAAGAATGCTCTATTTATCTGTCATTCTGTAACATTATTCAATATTGACTTAATCTTTTAATTATGTTGTTTCTCATGCTAATTGTCAATATAAGCTTATTAAACTAAATATATTAACATTTATCTTATATCTATCCAGGACTCTAGCCAAAAATAAGTCAAGTATATCAGTGTATTCCCTGATTTAGTAAGCCTGTGAATGTATGTATATTTATCATAAAAAATTAAGAGCTAAACCTCCATAAATGCTACAAAATCAAAAAAGGGGGAAAGGTGAGGTGTGAGAACAATCATATCAAGCATTATTTACAGTATAAGTTTTAAGCCAAAGGTCAGAATCATATACAACAGCAGCAGAGCATTTCTTTCAAAAGTCAGGCAATAATATGAAACAAATATTGGACAACTAGTTTACTGAAAGCATAAAAAAATCATCAATGGGATAAGGCAGAAGTTAAGTTAGGATATAGGGTCAAGGTTTTGCTCCTATCATTAGAGATAAAGGAGACAAGCTTTGGGTCCTGTCCAGACGTCTGAAACCAAGACATAAACAAGCTGAAGAAGCTGACACAAAAAGCAGAAAAGATGGTAACTTCTAAAAGGCAAAATCTCACTCTAATACAGTTATTCCTTGCTATACTTACCTTGACAACCACAGCAGTAAGTAGTGCAATTTCACATAATTATACATATTGGGCTTATATTACTAATTCACCTCTTTTAGAATTGTTGACTTGGGGGGACAAATCCTACCCTGTTTATATTAATCACTCTTTTCATTTTTCCTGGGCCCATTGATCCTCACCTTCCTCTAAAACCTGAGGAGGAAGGGAAATTTGTTGAAAATTTAACCTTGCCTTTTCTTAAATGACCTAACAGCAAAGAATCCATTGATCCATGTATACAGCCCCAAAATCATGGTACAAAGTGACAAATGGCATACATGCCATGTTTCATCTGAGGTTGTGTACTTTAATAATTCCTATAGAATTGTAAAGAATTGGGACCTTATAGGAATACAGAAACCTAAGGTAAACACAACCATAAGTTGAAAAATTAATAATTCAACAAAATCAACTAATGAAAGCTATCATTATTTTTAGATTTGGGGATGTCATAAGTATAAATACATCACTAAATTGGACTCATCAGGGAAGATTTATCCCACAACTATGGGACACTAAACTTAAGAAAACTAAAAATTATTTGTGGAAATTATTTTTGGGAACTAGCCCAATTTATAAATGGCAAGGCAGTAAAACTAATATTACCAGTATAAAAAGAAAATTCACTTAATTTCTTAAAGTATGTGTATGGGATTTCATTGTTTTTGTGGTAGGGACAGTGAGCATTAATCAAACATGGTTTTTCTGTAGCAATTGCTCCCATTGCACTTTTGAATCACAATCTCTTTTACAGGAGAGTCCTACTGTGGTTCCAATAGGAGGATGGCATCATGGAATATGGCTCCAGTTCTCATGAGTCGCTGCTGGAAGTCTTCTCCTGACAGCCAATTCCTTTGGCACATAGTAAATCATTACTTGAAAAGATGCAAATGTTTAATTGGATTAATTATAGCTGCTATATTAGGGATTTTAAGTATTATTACAGCCGCTGCTGTGGCAGAAATTGCCCTACATGGGAATGTCCTAACACAACAATATGTTAAAAATTGGCATCAGAATGCTAGTGAGCTATAGCATAGTCAGGCATATATAGATGAGCAAATTAATAATAGGCTTAATAACTTAGAGAAGACTGTTACACAAATGGGAGGTCATGTATATAATCTAAATTTAAAACAAGGTTTGAAGTGTGATTGGAATGAAATTGCTTTTTGTATCACTCCTCTCCCATACAATGATTCCCATTATGAATGGGAAAACATTAAACACCATTTAATCAGTTATCACACAAATTTATCCATAGAAATTAAAGATTTGCAAAAAAGGATTTTGAGCATGTATCAGAATCAACTTACTATGCTTCCAGATAGCGAATTTTGGCAATCAGTGACAGATCAATTAAATAAAATAAACCCCTCACATTGGTGGAAATCAAACTCTGCACATGCTAACTTTGGTGTGGTGATCATTGGTGCTCTGCTACACTTAACAATATTAGGAGGCATTCACAAAGCCCTGCTGTCCCACATTAATAGGCCTGAAAATGCCAGCCATGCCAATAACTTGTTTCTGCTTAAAACCCTTGACTCTCAAACCCCTGTCCATGGAGCTTTGCTGGTGGCCATTCACAGGTAAGATCTTCAGAGGAGGCAATCTAAGACAGGCACAGTCACCTTGGACAAAAATAAAAAAGGGGAATTGTGGGAAAAGATGCTGAGAACCAGTGCCTAAAGAGTTAAGCACTTAAAAACATGCTCGCTGGTAGAGAAACATTAGTAAATGTGTCCAAGGACACTGCATACTACAGACATCAGTGGAAGGAGGCAGAACGGAATGAACACAACATTAAGATGTTATGGTCTGAATTCCCATGAAAGATTGTCTGGGAACACAGAAACAGGCAGTGCTCTCACGTACCAAGCTGAGAAACTAGTGAAACATGGCTTAATTTTATTATCAGTTTTCTAGTATAAAAAGCAGCTTCAGCCTAAATAAACTTGCCTGCATTCCACATGGAGCAAGGGCCCCTGGTCCCAAACTTTCTTTGAATCATTTCCAGCACCATCTACCTCCACGTTGAATTATAACATTCCCTCAAAGTGAAGTTACATTCATAGAAGTGTTATTTTGATGAAACAATGCTTGCTGTCAGAGAAAATATTTTCCCAACTTTCTTACATTCTCTGTGTTCATCTTAAGTCTGTACTGTTGTGGAAGTGGATATAGCTTCACTCACAAGCCTTTTGATATGTGGTTCTTTCTACTTTTTAATGTCCTATGCTTCTTCATAGTTTGTCAGGTGCAGCAAAAGCAGTGCTTAGAGGGAAATTTATACCATTAAATGCATTCATTAGAAAAGAGGAAAGATCCAATATCAATCATCTAAGTGTCCAATTTGGGAAGCACAACAATATTTCCTTTTTATTTGTTCTTTCATTCATGACACTTCTTGCTTCAAATAAGCATCACATCCAGTTTGGTGGCTTCATAAATAGAAGATGGGGAAGTGATACAGCCCTTGATTTATGATGGGGACAAAACAACTGCACATAAATCAACCATGGAACCTTCAGTCTTCTGAAGGATAAGAAAGGTACAGCTTCCAAGGATGCATGAGTAGGGTGGCCCCAGAACAAAGCCCAAAATGGCAACCCAGGAAAACCTGAATACTTTGTTTTGGATTGATTATTTTTGTTCATTTTTTTCCATCTCTTTATTTGGATGAGATGTACTATTTAATATTCTTTAAAGTTTACCAGGGGAATTATAACACTTTTGCTTGACTTTAAAAATCTGAACATATTATTTATTATTGACTGGCCAAATAATGTATTTTAAGATATTTTATACCCTGTATTAGTCAGCCAAAAGTATGCTCATACACAATACCAGAAATCTCTGGGACTTTATAAAGGGTATTTATTTGGGGTAGAAGCTTACAGTTACCAGGCCATAAAGCATACATTTCTTCCTTCACCAAAGTCAGTTACTCCATCTTGGAGCAAGACCTCTGTCGACATTTGCCTGGACTCAGGCTTCTTGGGTTCCTCTCTTCACAGGGCTACATTTCTGTCTGGGCTCAGCTCTTCAGTTCCTCCACAAGGTCAGGTGTTGACTATGAGGCTCCCTAAACTTTGCCTCTCTCCACAAGGCCATCTGTGAACTGTCAGGTGAATGGCTTGTCTCCTTTCCCCGGGGTCTTCTGTCCTTGCTCATCAGAACTCCAACATCAAAAATTACTCTAGCTCTGTCCTTTGCCATGTCTTTTTATGTTTGAGACCCCAGCCACCAAGGGACAAGATTCAGCACCCTACTGAATGTGGCCCAGTCAATGCCCTTATCATAATTTAATCATGCCCAGTTTAACAGACCAGTTTACAAGCATAATCCAATATCTATATTTGGAATTCATAATGATATCCAAATACTATATATCCATTTACACATTTTATGCTATATATTATTTTATGGTGTATTTTAACACTTTATTGATATCATTATTAATTTATCCATTCAGTTGCCATTTAGATATATGAGTATAATTAACAGATATTGTTCTTCAATCCATCCTGAATCTTGAATCTTCTGAGATTACTTTCTTTCTGCCTGAAGAATATTCTTTTACATTTCTTTTACATTGAGTTGCTGCTAGCAAACTTTATTAGTTTTTACTCATCTGTAAAATTATTTATTTCACTTATTCCTGAAGGATTGAGATGAATTAAATCTCAGTCCCTCTATGATCTCCACTGCTTTTGAGAGCAAACATAGGGTGGAATGTCTCCATTCTGTTGTAAATGTCATCAGTTCTTTGGAGAAGAAATTTGGGGCTTTAAGTTTTATAGCCTGCTTCCTGCTCACCCATGCCCCAGGCAAAATCTCTGCACTCTGGCTCTGGGGATGAGAGTAATGGCACTTTCTCTGAGTTACAAACCTGATTTTGGAGCTAATATTTGGTGGAGAAAGCACAGTATATTGAATTCTTCTTGGGCCCATACAAGTGGCCAGTACAATGGTGGTCAACATCCCAATTTGCTCAATGATGGCCACACCCAAAATACAGCCACTGCTTCATGAGTTTCCATTTCACCGAGAATTAGGAGGCCTTTCCTGATCCCTCTGCCCCTTTTCAATGCCCTCGTTTGTGTCTTGTGTGGACCACAGAATGTATATTCTTACTAACACATGGCTGAGTGTATAAACCTTTTCTATGTAGGACATTTTGGTTAGATTCAGATAAGGGACCTTTTGATTAGGTCACTTATGTTACATTGCTTTAGTTTAGTTAAGGCTTCTTATTGAATTTCAGGCACCAGGATGATGCTGAAGTCCTACATACATGGAACACACAGAGAAAGAGTGGTGCCACGTTTACCTGCCATGTGGGAGAGGGTTCCAGGATCTCCTAGAGCTGTGGAGAGACACAGAAACCCTGAGAGGCTGAGGGAAATGCCAGAGGCTGGAGTCAAGGAGTAGCTTGAAGCTGAAGACATCCATGCCAGAGGAGAAGGGAGATGTGTGAGCAATTATGTCTGATGGCCCATTGTTGAGCTCAGGGAGAAAGTGAGTTGGAAGTGAAGGCAGAGAGAGACAGACAGGCCCAACATTTTGTTTTGGCTAGAGTCCAGGAACAGCAGACCTATGTTAAGACAGCATGTTTGATGATGCCTTGATTTGAACGTTTTCACAGCCTCAGAACTGTAAGCTTCAACCCTAATAAATTCCAATAAAAGCCAACCTATTTCTAGTATTTTGCTATGGCAATGCTTGGCAAACTCAAACAGCTGGGGACACAGGCTTGTAGAGGTTCCCTGTACCCAAATGGCAGGGTAATGCTACTGCCCAGTGAATTCACCTGTAAACTGTGGGTATCTCCAGACTAGGCAACAATGAGCCCTGGAAAAATGGAGTGGGAAGTGCTTTTGGCCAGCAAGGCCTATAACACAAGGAGTCAGGAAGGGAAGTCACATGGTTGGGGACTAGTATATAGTCACAGATGCCCCAGTATGATGTACATGCTGCAGGCAGGGATTGGCCATGTGGACAGGGGCAGATAAATGCATGACCTGGGGTCTGGTGCAGCAGAGGAGTCATGGCACAGTGAGGAGTCTTCCTGCTCCTGTTCATTTTGCCGTTCCCTCCTTCCCTTGGCATCCAGCGATGACCCTCTGAGGAGGCTGCTCTTACTGTATCCCTCCTGGGGCTCAGTCACAGACTCAGTTCTCCTGCTTCCAATTTTACATTCATCTCCTCCAATCTTGGGGAAGCTAAAGAAAGTGCAATGCCAAGATGAAACCTTTTCCTATCAGGAAGGAAATGTTAAAATTCACATTACAGCATTGGCTACAGCAATAACATCACAAGAATAAGCAAGATTAGGCCAGTGACCCTAATGAATAGTACGGGACTCCCAGAAAGTCCTGGAACATAGGGCTGACAAGAATAGAAGTGAGGTTGTGAGATAGTGTAATGTTTGCAGAAAACCTCAGAGGGTACAGATGCCAGATATTACTCAGAATAATTAAATATAAAATTTTCAACACCTTTTGAACGGAGTTGAAAATGATGCAGACAACCTCAATCCCATAAGAGAACGAGGGGTTTGGATGGGAAGAAGCAGATGAACACCTGAAGAAGCAGGAATGTAACATGTGCTCACTGCAGGTCCCCCAAGCCAGAGAGGGAGTGTCCTGTTGGGAAACCAAACTCACAGAAACCCAATGAAAACCATCATCATAGGTTCTTGATCTGCAATGAAGAACAGGGAGAAAGCCCTGCTCAACACTCACAGTCACAATTAGTGATGTGTGTCACTCTAGCGTGTCTTCACTGGGTAGTAAGCAGCAGGAAGTCCATCTTCTACTTTGGTGCTAACAGTCCTCTAACCAGACACATATAGGGAGCAGTGTGGCCTTCACATGGTCACGTCCATGGTCCTCATGCTCCGTGCTCACTCTTCCTGTGGGAGGCCTCCACCTGTCCAGGCAGCTGGGGAGAGGTCCATGGGGAGTATGCACATTTCCTTTATAGTGGATTCTATTAACTAAGTGTGAGAGGAAGTGCCCCCCACCCCAGTAATGTTGCAGATACAAATCGATATATTCAAACCAAACACTTTGTATGATTTCATTGTGTACTATTTTCATAATATCATTTAAATTATAACCAAATTATCCATGCAAAGAGTATAAAAATAATTTATGTCTGTTATGGCACAAAGTCAATTCCTTCTCTGTATTCAATCCCTATTCCTCCTTCCTCAGAATTAGGTGCATTGGCAGATTCATTTGGTTACACATTTCTGTTTGTAAATACATGCATTCTTTAGTTTCATCCATCCCACACCCTATCACATATGAGAAAATTATTGGAGTACAGGTTAAGAATATAAATAAAGTTCCTAACTTCATAAAATACTTGAGATTAGAAGTGTATCATCTAATTATAAATGGATCATTTCTGATTTAAAATTACAAGGAAAATTGGAGTTAAGTAGAAAGCAGACCACTTTAGTTTAGTGGCTGTTAAACTTGAATCCACATCAGAATCAGGTGAAGAAACTGAAAAAAATATCAATTGTTGGAGTGCCGTTTAAGAAAATGTTACAAAAATGGGAAGCATTGTTTTTAAAATGGTAATTTTTAACATACTTACCAAGAATAAGATTTGTGTTTTGTTTGCTGTTATGCCTGTGTTTTCACTTAAAATCATCTTCAAAACACTGGTTTTACCTAACACACTGTGAAATCAGGAGGCAATTCACCTTTGTAAGTTCAGTAATATACTTGTTTGTTTGTCTGTTATACACTTGCTTTC
>JAKSZT010002963.1:0-16248 GCA_026826555.1 Tolypeutes matacus
CAAATGTTTGTATGTATTGTGAGAATTTTGATTTTTACCCATAATAAAAAAAAAATAAATAAAGATATTTAGTATAAAGAAAAAAAAAATATTGCTGCCAATTATTGTAGCATTTTCTTATAAGGCACCCCAAACATTTATATTTTTTCAGTTTCTTCACCTGATTCTGTTGTGGATTCAAGTTTAACTGCCACTGAACTACAGTGGCTGACTTTCTCCTTCAATCCAATTTTCCTTATTATTTTAAATCAGAAATGATCCTTTCATAAATAGGTGATATACTTCTTATCACAAGTATTTTAAGAAGTTAGAAAATTTATTTATATTCTTAAGTTGAACTCCAATATTTTTCTCATATGTGATAGGGTGTGGGATGGATGAAACTAGAGAATGCATGTATTTACAAACAGAGATGTATACCTAAAGGAATCTACCAATGCATGCAATATTGAGGAAAAAGGAATGGGGGTTGAGGCTACAGAAGGAATTTACTGTTTGCCATAACAGACATAAATTATTTTTATACTCTTTGAAAGGATAATTTGGTTATAATTAAAGAATTTATGGAAATAGTAGACAATGAGCTCATACAAAGTGGTTGATTTGAAGATATTGATTTGCATCTGCAACATTACTGGGGGGGCACTTCCCCTCACCCTTTGCAAATACAATCACTCATAAAGGAAAAGAGCTCACTCACCTGTCCCCCTTCCCAAGCTGCCTGGATAGGTGGAGGCTGTCCTCAGCAAGAGTGAGCATGGAGCACAAAGAGAATGGATGCAAAACTCTGAAGGCCACACTGCTCTCTACACGTGTCCACTGAGAGGGCTGTTAGCACCACAGGAGATGTACTTCCTGCTGCTTACTTCTCAGTTAAGACCGGCTAGAGTGACTCACATCACTAACTGAGGTTGTGAGTGCTGAGCAGGGCTTTCTCCCTGTCCTCCTTTGTGGATCAAGAACTTATGATGATGGTTTTCATTGGGGCTCTGAAAGTTTCATTCCAAAACAGGACATTGCTTCTGTGGCTTGGGGGAACTGCAGTGAATATGTGTTACATTCCAGCTTCTTCAGTTGTTCATCAGCTTCTTCCCATCCAACCCCTCTGTTCTTTTCTGAGATTGAAGAGGTCTGCATCATTTTCAACACTGTTAAAATGTGTTGAAAATTTAATATTTAATTAGACTGAGAAATATCTGGCATATGCAGCCTCTCAGGTTTTCTGCAAAATTTACACTATCTCACAACCTCACTTCTATTCTTGTCAGCCCTAGGTCCCAGGACGTTCTGTGATTCCTGTACTATTTATTAGGGTAAATGAATTAATGTTGCTCATTCTGGTGATGTTACTGCTGTAGCCAATGCTGTAATGTGAATTTGACATTTCCTTCCTGACACCAAAATTTCGTCTTGGAATTGCTCTTTCTTTAGCCTCTCCAAGATTGGAGAAGGTGAATGTAGACTGGAAGCAGGAGACCTAGGTCTGTGCCTGAGACCCAGGAGGGGTACAGTAAGAGTATCATCCTCACAGGGTCCACGCTGGAGGCCAAGGGAAGGAGGAAAGGCCAAAAGCAGCAGGAGCAGGAATTCTCCTCTCTGTACCCTGACTCCTCTGCTGAACAGATCGTAGGTACCGTGCTTTTATCTGCCCCTGCCCACCTGGCCAACCCCTGCCTGAGGCAGGTACATTATACTGGGGCATCTGTGACTTGAGACTAGTCCCCAAACCATGTGACTCCCCTGCTTGACTCCCTGTCTAGCAGGCCTTGCTGGCCAAGAGCAATTCCCCCTCCATCTTAAGAGAATTCATTCCTACCTAGTCTAGAGACACCCACAGTTTACAAGTGAATTCTCTGGGCAGCAGCATCACACTTCCATTTGGGAACAGGCAGCTCTCCAAACCTGTGCCCCTAGCTGTTTGAGATTGCCAAGCTCTGCCAATGCAAAATACCAGAAATAGTTTGGCTTTTATTGGAATTTATTAGGGTTAAAGCTTACAGTTCTGAGGCTGTGAAAAATGTAAAATCAAGGCATCATCAAAAATGCTTTCTTATCAAGGATCAACTGCTGCTGGACTCCTGCCAAGGTACAATGTTGGGCCTCCTGTCTCTCTCTCTGCCTTCTCATCAAAACTAACTTTCTCCATGAGGTCAGCAGTGGGCATTCAGACACAATAGCTCATAACCCTCCCTTCTCCTCTTGCCTGGATGTCTTCAGCTTCAAGCTGCTCCATGACTCCCTCCTCTGACCTCTCCCTCACCCTCTCAGGATTTCTGTGTCTCTCCACTGTGGTAGGAGATCCTGGAGCACTCTCCCACATGGCAGGGTAAATATAGCAGCACCCTATCTCTGTGTGTTCCATGTATGTAGGACTTCAGCACAATGATTGGGGCCCATCCTGTGCCTGAAATCTAATCAGAGGCCCTTAACTAAATGAAAGCAATCTAACAAAAGTGACGTAATGGAAAGGACCCTTATCTGAATCTTACCACAATGTCCGACACACACAGCAATGGGTTAGTAGGAACATACATTTCCGGGGTCCACACAAGACTCAAACTAGGGCATTAACCCAGAACACTGGGATCACAAGAGTTCTCCTAAGTCTGGGAGAAATGGGATCTCATGAAGCAGTGGCTGTACTTTGGGTGTGGCTTCATTGAGCTAAATTTGGTGCTGACCACCATTGCACTGGTCCCTAGAATGGTACCAAGAAGAATTCAATATACTATGCTTTCTCCACCAAATCTTAGCTCCAAAATCAGGTGTGTAACTCAGAGATGTGTGCCATTATTCCCATCCCCAGAGCCAGAGTGCACAATTTTTTCCTGGGGGGTGGGGTGGCAGGAAACATACTGTAAAACTGAAAAACCCTAATTTCTTCTCCAAAGAACTGTTTACATTTACAAAAGATGGGAGAAATTCAAACCAAAGTCTGCTCTCAAGAGCAGTGGAGATCGTCGAGGGCCTGAGATTTAATTCATCATAATCCTTCAGGAAGAAGTGAAATAAATACTTTTATAGATGAGTAAAAACTAATAAAGTTTGCTAGAAGCAACTCACTTTAAAAGAAATGTAAAAGAATATTCATTAGGCAGAAAGAAAATAATCTCAGAAGGTTCATGATTCAGGATGGATTGAAGAACAATATCTGTTAATTAAATTCATATATATAAATGACTATAGAATGGATAAATTAATAATGATATCCATGGCCTAGAACATCAATAAAGTGTAAAAATACACCATAAAATAATATATACCATAAGATGGGTAAATGGATATGTACCAGTTGGATATCATTATGAATTCCAAAAATAGATATTGGATGATGCTTGTAAATTAGTCTGTTTATCTGGGCATGATTAAGTTATGATAAGGGCATTGATTGGACCACAGTCTGAAGGGTGTTGAGCCCCACCCTTTGGTGGGTGGGGTTTCAAACATAAAAGGACATGGCAAAATAGAGAGCTGGAGTAGTTTCTGATGTTGGAGTTCTGATGTGCAAATACAGAAGGCCCCAGGGAAAAAAGACAAGCCATTCACCTGAGAGTTCACAACTGGCCTTGTGGAGACAGGCAAAGCTTAGAGAGCCTCATAATCTATAGCTGACCTTGTGGAGGAAACAGAAGAGTAGAGCCCAGAGAAAAATGAAACCCTGGGAAGACAGGAACCCAAGAAGCCTGAACACTGGCAAATATCGGCAGCTGTATTGCTTCAAGACGGGATAACACACTTTGGAGAAGGAAGAACCTTATGCTTTATGGCCTGGTAACTGTAAGCTTCTAACCCAAATAAATACCCTTTTCAAAGACTGACAGTTTTCTGGTATTTTGCATCAGCACCCCTTTGGCTGAGGAATACAGGATAGAAATGTTTTAAAATACATTATTTGGCAAGCAAATTACAAATAATAAGTGCAGTTTTGTAAAGGCAAACAAATGTGTTATAATTTCCCGGGTGAAATTTAAAGAATATTAAATAGTGCATCTCATCCAAATAAAGAGAAAAAAATTGAACAAAAATAGTCAGTCCAAAACAAAGTGTTCAGGATTTCCTGGGTTGCCATTTTGGCCTTTGTTCTGGGGCCACCTTACTCGTGAATTTTGGAAGCTGCACCTTTCTTATCTTTCAGAAGTCTGAAGTTTTCAGTGTTGATTTATGGGTTGTTCTTTTGTCCCCATTATAAATCAAATGCTGTATCACTTCCCCATTTCCTACTTATGAAGTCACCAAACTGGATGTGATGCTCATTTGAAGCAAGAAGAGCCATGAAAGATAGAACAAATAAAAAGGTGGTATTGTTGCACTTTCCAAACTGGATGCCTAGATGATTGATATTGGATATTTCCTCTTTTCTAATGAATGCATCCAATGCTTTAAATTTCCCTGTAGCACTGTTTTTGTTGCATGCTACATACTATGAAGAAGCATAGGACATTAAGAAGCAGAAAGAACCACATAACCAAAAGCTTGTAAGTGAAGCTATATCCATTTCCAACACAGTACAGACTTCAGAAGAAAGCAGAGAATGTAAGAAACTTGGGAAAATATGTTCTCTGACTGCAAGCATTGTTTCCTCAAAATAACACTTCTATGAATGGAACTTCAATTAGAAGGATTTTCATCATGCTTGCCTAAGCAAGAAGGAAAAAAGAATGAAGACAATGAGCCTTGCCAGTTTGACCCCCAAGGTAGTCCTCCTCTTTAAGTGTAATGGGTGTGAAGTTTTCTTGGAAATTCAACCTCATGAGATACCTGAGAATTAATCCTTCAGAGAACTCCTTTGGGATTTCATATATTTGGGAAATCTAGAGCTACATCAAAAAATCATGCAGGATTAAAACCCTGTGTATGTAAGGAATATTGGAAATCCTCAGCCAGGCATTAAATCTCATTGTGGATGAAATATTCATACACTAGTTTGTATTTTAATGAGCATGGGAATGCTTCCATCTGAAACAAAACCTCATGGAATATGAGAAAATTCAAAGTAGAGAGAAACCATATGAGTGTCCTGAATGGAGTCTGCTCTTTACAGTCATTTTTTTACTCCTCATTTCAAAAGCCATACTGTGGAACAAGCATAGAAATATAATACATGTGGGAAAGTTTTCACCCTGAAAGAAAACCTCTTTATTGATCAGAAAATTCTTACTGAAGAGAAATCATATATATGTGGGAAAGCTTTAATTCAAATGTCAAATCTCAGATACAAGAGATTTCCTTATGCAAATACCCCTATGCATGTAAGGCATATGAAAAAGCCTTTAGATACAAATCAATCTCACCAAAAATGAAAAAATCATAGTGGACAGAAACAAAATGAATGTAAAGAATGCAGAAAAGCCTTCACCCAAAAGCAATAGTTAATTAAACATCAGAGCATTCATTCTGGAGTAAAACCCTATATATGCAATGAATATGGAAACGCCTTCAACCAGAAGGAAAACCTCATTAACCTTCTGAGAATACATACTAGAGGGAAACGTATGAATGTGATGGATGTGGGAAAGCTTTCATTCAGGAATGAAGTCTTATTACACACCAGAGAAGACAAACTGGAGAGAAACCCTATATCTGTAAGGAATGTAGGAAAGCCTTCAGTAGCAAATCAAATCTCACTGACCATGAGAAAATTCATAGTGGAGGTGAAACCTGTATATGAAAGGAATGTGGAACAGCCTTCAGCCAGAGGCAGTATCTCATTAAACATAGCAACATCATACTGGAGAGAAACCCTGTGAATGTAATGAATGTGAATCTCCAAAGAGTCTCCACCTCCAGGCTGTGCTATTGTTGCCAATCTTTTAAGGAAGCTGCTGGGACTGTGCAATTCACGATGTCTTTCTCCTCTTGGAAAAGTGCACTAACAGTTTGTTCTGAGATCTGCTCCTCCCACATCTTCTTCCACAATCATCTATGTTTAATTTGTTACCACTAATTTATGCATCAGAACACGAGATTTCTCTTAGTTTATGTAAAGATGGGCTTTCCACTTATTTCTTATTATCCTGGTTGTTTACATTGCTTCTTCAATCCATTACGTTCTGGGTAAGCATTTAAAAAATTACCATTTTAAAAATAATGCTGCCCATTATTGTAGCATTTTCTTATAAGACACCCCAAACATTTATATTTTTTCAATTTCTTCACCTGATTCTGATGTGGATTCAAGTTTAACAGCCAGTGAACTACAGTGGCCTGTTTTCTACTTCACTCCAGTTTTCCGTATTATTTTAAATCAGAAATGATCCTTTCATAATTAGATGATTTCCTTCTAATCTCAAGTATTTTAAGAAGTTAGAAAATTTATTTATATTCTTAAGTTGTACTCCAATATTTTTCTCATATGTGATAGGCTGTGGGATCTATGAAACTAGAGATTGCATGTATTTACAAACAGAAATGTGTACCCAAAAATAATCTGTCATTGCAGATATTGCTGAGGAAGTAGGAATGGGGGTTTCAGCTAGAAGGAATTTGTTTGCCATAACAGACATAAATTATTTTTAAACTCGCTACACAGATAATTTGGTTAAAATTTAAAGAAATTATGAAAATGCTGCAAAATGAAATCAACAAAGTGATTGATTTGTAGGTAGTGATTTGTATCTGCAAATTACTGAGGATCATTTCCACTCACCCTTTGCAAATACAGTTACCCATAATGGATAAGTGCTCACTTCCCTCAGCCCCCTCCCCAGTTACCTAGATGGGGAGGCCTCCCTCAGCAAGATGGAGCATGCTGCACAAAGTATATGGACGTGACCATGTGAAGGCCACACTGCTTTCTACACCTATCTGGTTAGAGGGCTGTTTGCACCAAAGTTGAAAATGGACTTCCTGCTGCTTACTCCCCAGTGAAGTCCCACTAGAGTGACTCCTATCACTAACTGAGACTGTAAGTGTTGAGCAGGGCTTTCTCCCTGTTCTCCTTTGCAGACTGAGAACCTATAATTATGGTTTTCATTGGGGCTCTGAGTGTTTGGTTCCCAAACAGGATATTCCCTCTCTGGCTTGGGGGAACTGCAGGGAACACGTGTTACATTCCAGCTTCTTCAATTGTTCATCAGATTATTCCCATCCAACCCCTCCGTTCTCTTCTGGGATTGAAGAAGTTTGCATCATTTTCAACTGTGTTCAAAATGTGTTGAAAATTTTATATTTAATTAGTCTGAGAAATATCTAGCATCTTCCCCTCTGAGGTTTTCTGCATACATGTCATTATCTCAAAACCTCACTTCTATTCCTCTCAGCGCTAGGTCCCAGGACTTTCTGGGATTGCCATACTATTCATTAGGGTCACTGGCCTAATGTTGCTGATTCTGGTGATGTTATTGCTGTAGTCAATGCTGTAATGTGAATTTTGACATTTCCTTCCTGACACCAACAGGTTTCATCTTGGCATTGCACTTTCTTTTGCTGGCCCAATATTGGAGAAGATGAATGTGGACCTGGCAGCAGGAGACCTGAGTCAGTGCCTGAGACCCAGGAGTGGTACAGTAAGAGTAGACTCCCCAGAGGGTCAATGCTGGAGGCCAAGAGAAGGAGGGAAGGACAAAAGGAGCAGGAGCAGGAAGTCTTCCCTCTGTGTCCTGACTCCTCTGCTGCCCCAGACCCAAGGATCCATGCTTTTATCTACCCCTGCCCACATGGCCAACCCCTGCCTGAGGCAGGTACATCATACATGGTCATCTGTGACTTTAGACTAGTCCACAAATCATGTGACTCCCCTGCCTGACTTCCTGTCTTGTAGGCATTCCCGGCCAAGAGCATTTCCCCTCCACATTTCCAGTACTCCTTCCCACCGAGTCTGAAGATACCCACAGTTTCCAAGTGAATTCACTGGGTTGCAGGATCACACTGCCATTTGGGAACAGGGCACCACTCCTACCATGTGTCTCCAGCTGTTGAGTTTGTCAAGCTTTGCCATATGAAAATACCAAAAATAGGTTGGCTTTTATTGGGATTTATTAGAGTTAAAGCTTACAGTTCTGAGGCTCTGAAAATGCCCAAATCAAGGCATCATCAAAAATGCTGTCTTAATATAGGTCTGCTGGTTCTGGACTCCAGCCAAGACAAAATGTTGGGCCTGCTGTCTCTCTCTGCCTTCTCCTCCAAACTCACTTTCTCCAAGAGCCCAACATTGGGCCATCAGACACAATTGCTCACACATTTCCCTTCTCCTCTGGTCTGGATGACTTCAGCTTCAAGCTACTCCATGACTCCAGCCTCTGGCATCTCCCTCAGCCTCTCAGGTTTCCGTGTCTCTCCACAACTCTAGGAGATACTGGAGCCCTCTCCCACATGGCAGGGTAAACATGGCAGCACTCTTTCTCTGTGTGTTCCATGTATGTAGGACTTCAGCACAATGATTGGGGTCCATCCTGGTGACTGAAATCTAATCAGAGGCCTTAACTAAACTAAAGCAATCTAACAAAAATTGACCTAATTGAAAGTTCCCTTATCTGAATCTAACCAAATTATTATCTGAATCTAATACAAAATGCTTACACACACAGCAATGTGTTAGTAAGAATATACATTCTGGGGTCCACACAAGACACAAATGAGGACATTAACTTATAAATCAGGAGGGTTCTTCTAAGTCTGGGAGAAATGGGAACTCATGAAACAGTGACTGTATTTTGGGTGTGGCCATCATTGACCAAAATGGGGTGCTGACCACCATTGCACTGGCCCCTAGAATGGGCCCCAAAAGAATTCATTATACTGTGCTTTCTCCACCAAATCTTAGCTCTAATATCAGGTGTGTAACTCAGAGAGGTGTGCCATTATTTCCATCTCCAGAGCCAGAGTTCACAGATTTTGCCTGGGGGGTGGGGTGGCAGGAAGCAGGTTGTAAAACTGAAAGTTCCTAATTTCTTCTCCAAAGAACTGATTACATTTACAACAGAATGAAGAAATTCAACCCTAAGGTTGCTCTCAAAATCAGTGAAAATCATAGAGGGCCTGAGATTTAATTCATCTCAATCATTCAGAAAGTTATGAAATAAATACTTTTACAGTTGAGTAAACACTAATAAAGTTTGCTAGAAGCAACTGACTTTAAAAGAAATGTAAAAGAATATTCTTCAGTCAGAAGGAAAATAATCTCAGAACATTCAAGGTTCAGATTGGATTGAAGAACAATATCTGTTAATTAAATTCATCAATCTAAATGGCTAGTGAATGGATAAAGTAATAATGATATCTGTGGCCTAGGACATCAATAAAGGGTTAAAATACACCATAAAATAAGAAATAGCATAAGATGTGTAAATGGATATGTAGCAGTTGGATATCATTATGAATTCCAAAAATAGATATTGGATTATGCTTGTTAACTGGTCTGTTAATCTGGGCATGATTAAGTTATGATAAGGGCATTGACTGGGCCACAGTCACAGGGTGTTGAGTTCCGCCCCTTGGGGGCTGGGGTCACAAACATAAAAAGACATGACAAAGGAGAGTGCTAGAGTAGTTTTTGATGTTGGAGTTCTGATGAACAAGGACAGAAAGCCCCAAGACAATTCATTCACCTGACAGTTCACAGTTGGCCTTGTGGAGAGAGGCAAAACTTAGAGAGTCTCACAGTCTACAGCTAACCATGTGTAGGAAACAGAGAAGCTGAGCCCAGAGACAAACGCAGCCCTGGTGTTTGAGGAACCCAAGAAGCCTGAATCCTGGCAAATGTCAGCAGCTGTCTTGCTCCAAGAGAGGGTAACAGATTTTGGTGGAGGAAACGAATGCTTTATGGCCTGGTAACTGTAAGCTTCTACCCCAAATAAATACCCTTTATAAAGTCCCAGAGGTTTCTGGTATTTTGCATTAACACGTCTTTGGCTGACTAATACAGGATATAAAATGTTTTAAAATATTTTATTTGGCCAGTCAATAATAAATAATAAGTGAAGATTTGGAAAGGCAAGTAAAAGTGTTATAATTTCCCCAGTAAACTTTAAAGAATATTAAATAGTGCATCTCATCCAAATAAATAGAAGAAAAAAATGAACAAAAATAGTCAGTCTAAAACAAAGTATTCAGGATTTCCTGTGTCGCCATTTTAGCCTTTGGTCTGGGGCCACTTTACTCATGCACCTTTGGAAGCTGCGCCTTTCTTATACTTCAGAAGCCTGAAGTTTCCAGTGTTGATTTATGGGGTGTTGTTTTGTACCCATCATAAATCAAGTACTGTATCACTTTCCCATTTCCTAGTTTTGAAGTCACAAAACTGGATGTGATGCTCAATTGAATCAAGAAGAGCCATGAATTATAGAACAAATAAAAAAGGAGATATTGTTGCACTTCCCATATTGTATGCTTTGGTGATTGATATTGGATCTTTCCTCTTTTCTAATGAATGCATTCAATGATATAAATTTCCCTCTATGCACTGTTTTTTCTGCACCCCACAAACTATGAAGGAGCATAGGACATTAAGAAGCAGAAAGAACGACATATCAAAATGCTTGTGAGTGAAGCTATATCCATTTCCACAACAGTACAGACTAAAGATGAAGGCAGAGAATGTAAGAAAGTTGGGAAAATATGTTCTCTGACAGCAAGCATTCTTTCCTCAAAATAACACTTCTATGAATGTATCTTCACTTTGAGGGAGTGTTGTAATTCAATGTGGAGGTAGACGGTGCCAGGAATGATCCCAAAAAAGTTTGGGACCAGGGGACCTCACTCCATGTGGAATGCAGGCAAGTTTATTTTGACTGAAGCTGCTTTTTATACTACAAAGCTGATAAAAGTAGGGCATCTTTTGCTAGTTCCTCTGCTTGGCTCATAAGAGCACTGCCTGTTTATGTGTTCCCAGACAATCTTTCTTGGGAATTCTGACAATAACATCTTAGTGGTGGGTTCATTCCATTCTGCCTCTTTCCACTGATGTCTGCAGTATGCAGTGTCCTTGGAGATATTTACTAATGTTTCTCTGCCAGCAAGCCTGCTTTTTAAATGCTTAACCCTTTATGCTCTGGCTCTCAGCATCTTTTCCAACAAGTCCCCCCCTCCTTTTTTTTTGTCAAGGGTGACTGTGCCTGTCTTATTTTGCCCTCCTCTGAAGGTCTTACCAATCCCTGGCTACCAGCCAACCTCCATTGACAGGGGTTTGAGATCCAAGATTTTAAGTAGGATCAAGTGATTGGCATGGCTGTCTTTTTCAACCCAATTAATGTGGGACAACAGAGCTTTGGGAATGCCTGCTAATACAGTTAAGAGTAGCAGAGCACCAATGATCACCACACTGAAGTTAGCAAGTACGGAGGTTGATTTCCACCAATGTAAGGGGTTCATTTTATTTAATTAATCTGTCACTGTTTGCCAAAATTCGCTACCTGGAAGCATAGTAAGTTGATTCTGATACATGCTCAAAATCCTTTTTTGCAAATCTGCAATTTCAATAGATAAATTTATATGATGACCCATTAAATGATGTTTAATTTTTTCCATTAATAATGGGAATCATTGTATGGGAGAGGAGTGATACAAGAAGCAATTTCATTCAATTCACACTTCGAATTTTGTTTTAAATTTAGATTATATACCAGATCTCCCATTTGTGTTACAGCCATCTAGGTTATTAAGCGAATTTATATGATGACCCATTAAATGATGTTTAATTTTTTCCATTAATAATAGGAATCATTGTATGGGAGAGGAGTGATACAAAAAGCAATTTCATTCAATTCACACTTCAAATTTTGTTTTAAATTTAGATTATATACCAGATCTCCCATTTGTGTTACAGTCATCTAGGTTATTAAGCGTATTATTAATTTGCTCATCTATATATGCCTGACTATACCATAGCTCTCTAGTATTATGATGCCAATTTTTAACATATTGTTTTGTTTGGACATTCTCCTGTAGGGCAGTTCCTGCCACAGCAGTGGCTATAATAATACTTATAAGCCCTAATACAACAGCTATAATTAATCCAATTAAACATTTGGTTCTTATCAAATAAAGATTTAGAAAGTCCAAAGAATTTGGCTCTCAAGGGAAGACTGCCAGCAGCGATTCATGAGATCCAGAAGCCAATTCCACGAAGCCATCATCCTTTTAGAACTGCAGTAGAACTCTCATGTAAAATAGATTCTGATACAGAAGTGTAAAGAGAGCAATTGCTGCAGGAAAACCATGTTTGATTAATGCTCACTGTTCCTACTATAAAACAATGGGATCCCATGCACATACTTTAAGAAATTAAGTGGATTTTCTTTTTAAACTGTTAATATTAGTTTTAGTGCCTTGCCATTCAAAAATTGGGCTAGTTCCCAAAAGTAATTTCCACAAATAATTTTTAGTTTTGTTAAGTTTAGTGTCCAATTGTTGTGGGATCAATCTTGCCTGATGAGTCCAATTTAGAGATGTATATATACTTATGACTTCCTCAAAAATCTAAAAATAATGATAGCTTTCATTGGTTGTTTTTGTTGAATTATTAATTTTTCAACTTATGGTTGTTTTTACATTAGGTTTCGGTATCCCTATAAGGGACCAATTCTTTAAAATTCTATGGAAATTATTAAAGAGCACAACCTCAGGTGAAACATGGCATGTATGCCATTTATCACTTTGTACTATGATTTCGGGGCTGTATATATGGATCGATGGATCCTATGCAGTTTGGTCATTTAAGGAAACACAAGGTTAAATTTTCAATAAATTTCCCTTCCTCCTCAGGGTTTAAAGGAAGGCGAGGCTCAATTGCCCAAGAAAATGAAAAAACTGATTAATATAAACAGGGTGGGATTATGTCACCCCCAAGTCAACAATTCTAAAAGAGATGAATTAGTAATATAAGCCCAATATGTATAATTATGTGAAAGTGCACTATTTACTACTGTGGTTGTCAAGGTAAGCATAGCAAGGAATAACTGTGTTAGAGCTACACTGTGCCTTTTAGAAGCTATCATCTTTTCTGCTTTTTGTGTCAGCTTCTATGACTTGTTTATGTCTAGGTTTAAGATGTCTGGACAGGACCCAAAGCTGGTCTCCTTTATCTGTAATGATAAGAGCAAAACCTCCACCCTATATCCTAACTTAACTTCAGCCTTATTCCATTGATTATTATTTTTATGCTTTCAGTAAACTAGTTGTCCAATATTTGTTTCTGTATCATTGCCTGATTTTTGCCAGAAATGCTCTGCTCCTGATGTATATGATTCTGACCTTTGGCTTAAAGAATTTATTGTAAATAATTGTACTCACACCTCACCATTTCCCCCTTTTTTGTTTTTGTAGCATTTATAGAGGTTTAACTGTTAATTTTTTATGATAAGTATACATACATTCACAGGCTTACTAAATCACGGGATACACTGATATACTTGGCTTATTTTTGGCTAGAGTCCTGGATAGATACAAGATAATTGTAAATATATATTTAGTTTAATAAGCTTATATTTACAATTAGGGTAAGAAACAAATAATATAACTAATTAAAAGATTAAGCCAATATTGAACAAAGTTACAGAATGACAGATGAAATAGAGCACTCTTATATATACTTACCAATATTTATATTTTAGCTGGGAAGTGTTGGATTGTTGAAGTGGGAACTGATACTAGAGTGTTGGTTGACTGTGTTTAGGATTCATGAATTTGATAGTATAGATGCCAACTTGTGAGTATTTTGCTAATTCATGAGGAAGGGGCCAGCCTCCTCAGGAAGGAACACAACACTCCCTGGGCAGTACATTTTAAGCTTTATTCATCAATCCCTGTGAGAGTGGCCACCCCCCCATGGAAGAATACAACACCTGTTTAAATGTACTTTTTAAAAATTTTGTTACAAAACATCCTTGATGTGCTTACTATTTTAATTTCCAATATTTTTCCTGAAAAGTGAAGAGTGTTAACTAGCAGGGCATTGGTTTGTTGATTAACAATGTTTTCTGTATAATGCTTTACTTTTAAGCTTGAACAATACTTGCCAGACCTGTGTTTTAATACTTTTAGTTTCATGACTGTCAAAACTCAAAAGAAGAGATTTACATATACATTTAATAAAACACTTTTATGTTTAATATACAAGTTATTAAATTACTTAAGTATGCAATGTATTGTATTAAAGTTTTGGTTAGTATTTAATTATATTATATATAATTCATAACTATAGTAGATTATACAACAGACATCCAATAAATAAATTTATATTTCTTAAGCATTTAAGACTCTTAATAGCATAATTAGAATGACCTCAATTTCTTTATTTTGTATAATTTGAGGCATAGGTAAAAACAAATTAGTATTTCCTATTTGGGCTGTGGGGTAATACATTAACTTGTAATTTTCATACTTGCATTTGTTTTGTTGTTAACATTATAATTAGAATTGGGGCTGTTGCTTACAGTGTTGAATATAAACTTGATTTGTTGTTGGCTATTTTACAGGAAGGGGAATGTGGGCTGGACTGACTTGTTTAAGAAAATATTAAAGAAAGCTTAAGCAAGTTTTAAAACAAAGTGTTAGTGACATAAATGGATATTGATTTTTTGCAACAAACTAGGAATATTGGGACCACTGCATGCTACAGTGGTGTTATTTTATTTTACTATATTTTCCTTTTATGCACTACCCTGGCAGCCTTTATGGCTGCTTTCTTTTAGTAGTTATAACTAAAAATTATGATTAATAGCATTGTATTTTTATTTAATATTATATGGAAACATTAAATTTTCAGGAATTTTATACACTTTTAAAGTATTCATATGAACTTTTAATTCATATAACTTGAATGTTATAAAATTAGAAAATTTCTTTTAATTATACTACAATTTTAAATACTTCATTCAACTTATATCAAATGAACTTAACTATTTTTAGCATTTTAACTTTTTTATTAGGTAAAATACCAACTTATATGTGAGTTTGAAAAAAAAGCTATCTTTCAGGATTTGACTTTAAGAAAACAGGTTCAAACATTGTGTCCTTTTTAAAAGTGATAAGACCTGTTTGTCTATGGAAACAATAAGGTTAAAGTACAAGAAGCTATTTTGATAGGGTTAGGGTTAGGGTTAAGTTTAGGGTAGGTTTAGGGTTAGGATTAGGTTTGGTTTAGGGTTAGGTTTAGGGTTAGTTTTGGGTTAGGGTTATGTTACGTTTAGGTTTAGTGTTAAGGTTAGGGTTAATGTTGGTAAGGGTTAGTTAGGGTTAGTGTTAGGGTTAGGGTTAGTTTAGGGTTACAGTTAGGGCTAGGGTTAGGGTTATGTTAGTGTTAGGGTTAACTTAGGATAAGTTAATGTTAGAGTTAGCTTTAGGATTAGGCTTATTTAAGGTTAGGGTAAGGATTACTGTTAGGTTTAGGCTTTGGGTAAAGTTTGGTTAGGGTTAGTTAGGGTTAGAGTTAGTGTTAGGGAAAAGTTTAGTTATTGTTAGTTAGGGTTAGGGCTAGGTTTAGATTAAGGTTAGGGTTAGGGTTATGTTTAGGCTTCAGTTAGGGTTATGTTTATAATTAAGTTAGGATTAGTTAATGTTAGAGTTAGGTTTATGCTTAGGGTTAGTTAGGGTTAGGGTAAGGGTTAAGTTTAGGGTTTGCATTAGGTTTAGGTTTAGGGTTAGGTTAGGGTTAGGGTTAAGGTTAGGGTTAAGGTTAAGGTTAGGGAGTAACAAAATTAATTTCAGCTGAGAATGGATTGACCACTGTACTGCTTTGGGTGCCTGCCTTAAGTTCTGTTACAGCCTGATTGAAGTGCTATGTTGCTGACTGGGTAGATTTGAGCAAGCCTGGAAAACGTGCTCATATTGTTTGTCTGAGGGCCTTGAACAATGACCGGCTGGATGTTTCCCCACTTATTAATAAGACAACTACTTTTGTGATATTTAGTATTGCATTCCTTGGCCCATTCTAACCCTTTTGGCATTTCAGACATACATGTGTTCCTATTGATTTATTATTGTTGCTAATTGGAGCTCTTACACTAAGTTTGCTCAGCAATCTTTTTTCATATGACCTGGTTTCTCACATTTAAAGCAATTTAAACTATTCACAACAGGACTATGTCCCTTTAGAGCAGCTGCAATATGGTTCATTTTATAGGTATTAGGTCCAAAGTTTTGGCATGTTTTTATATAATCCTGTAACTTACTTCCATTTTCCTTTATTAGATATAAAGCCTTTTTACACTCACTATTATCAATATTAAAAGCCAGACGAGGGCGGCAAGATGGCGTTGGTGTAGGAGGGCGCACACTGCAAGCTCCCAGAGCAAGGCGGATTGGGGACGGGGT
>JAKSZT010003124.1:0-13176 GCA_026826555.1 Tolypeutes matacus
ACTCAAATTAAATCATTATTCTAACAAGTTTGTTTAATGTTGATGGTAATTATATGTTGTCTGAAGTTTGCTTGGAAGGAGTTTTCAAAATCATGGTGGTAACTTAAGTATGGAAGGTATGTAGAATGTGCTTTTATTATTAAAGAAAAGAAAATCAATTTATCTTAAGATAAAATAACTAGTTATTAAAACAATGTAATATGTGGGGCAAAACCTGAATAAATATAAAAGTGCAAAAGACTTCTGAAAAAGGAATTTTTGTGGTCAAACTAAGTAAAATTTAAGCAGTCTATCTATAAAAATTTAAAAGCTTTAATGTCAAACATGTAATAATATAAAGTTAAAGTTTTATTCTTTCTCAAAGTTTCTCAAGTCAGTTGTCTGTTTTAGTAAATCTTTACAAAGTTTTTCTCCTCAAAAATCAGTATAAAATAAAGAAAGACTGTTTTATCAAAATAACTTCTAACACTTTAACCTCATTGTTTCCATGAAGAAACAGGTCTTATCATTTTTAGAAAGAACACAATGTTTGAACCTGCTTTCTCAAAGTCAAATCCTGAAAGATATCTTTTATTTCAAAGTGTCACAAATAACTTGGTCTTTTTCCTAAAAAAAGTAAAATAATAAAAAGATCATCCCACCCACCATATCCATGGAATATAAGCCCTCTCTCACTTGGAGGTGGAGTGGACATCACCATCCCAGTCCCCTCAGGATTGGGGGAAGAACTATGGACTAGAATGGACTTGATGGTATTCTGTTGTTCACATATGGTGATTGTAGCAATGGAAGAAATTATAACAATGAGATGGAGCCAGTGGCCACTAGATACTTTTGGGGCAGGGAGGGGATGAGCAGTTGAAATGCAGGGGCTTCTTTGGGATTTGGAGGTTGTCCTGAGTACCTTTGTGGCAACGGATGTAGGCCATTTTAAAATAACACATACCACTAAGAACTGTGTGGGAGAGAGTGTTTTCTACGGGGTGAACTGTGGTCTATGGTTAGTGGCAAGGCCCCAGGATGTGTAAGTCCATTGAGGGTGGTGGGCCACACTTGTGGGAAATGTTTGTGTGGGATGTGGTGGGAGGTGTGGGAGGTGGGCAACATGGGAATCCCAGTGGGTTCCGTGTAATATTTTGGGTACCTAAGCACCTCTTAAAATAATATTTATATATATACATAAATAACATTTTTGTAAGAAAATGCATATATATGCATATACATTTATATATCATTTTGCAAATGTTGGTATGTATTGTGAAAATTTTGATTTTTACCCACAATAAAAAAAATAAAAGACTATTAAAAGCAAAAAAAAAAAAAAATAGTTAAGTTCATGTGATGTCAGTTGAATGAAGTATTTAAAAGTGTTGTATAACTAAAATAAATGTTCTAATTTTATAACAATTAAAGTTAAATGAACAAAAATTTCATATGAATACTTTAAAAGTGTATAAAATTCCTGAAAATATAATAATGTTTCAATGTAATAGTTAATGAAATATAATATTATTAATCATAATTTTTAGTTATAACTAGAAGAAGAAAGCAGCCATTAAAGACTGCCGGGGTAGTACATAACAGTAAAGTATAGTAAAATAAAATAACACCACTGCAGCATGCAATGGTCCAAATATTGCTAATTTGTTGCAAAAAATTAATATCCAGTTATGTCACTATCACTTTGTTTTAAAACTTGCTTATGCTTTCTTTAATATTTTCTTAAACAAGTCAAAACAGTCCACATTCCCCTTCCTGTTAAATAGTCAACAATAAATCAAGTTTATATTCAACACTGTAAGCAACAGCCCCAATTCTAATTATAATGGTAACAACAAAACTTATGCAAGTATTAATATTACAAGTTAATGTATTACCCCACAGCCCAAATAGGAAATATTAATTTGTTTTTAACCTATGCCTCAAACTATACAAACATTAAAAATTTGTGGTGATTCTAATCATGCTATTAAGAATCTTAAATGCTTAAAAAATAAAAGATTATTCATTGGATGTCTGTTAATGTATAATCTATTGTAGGTATGAATTAGGTATAATATACTTAAATACTAATCAAAATTTCAATACAATACATTGCATATAAAAATAATTTAATAACTTGTATGTTACACAAGAAGATATTTTATTAAGTATAAATAAATCTTTTGTTTTAAATTTGAACAGCCCTGAATCTAAATATATATATATTTAAAAAGGATTAGTAAGTACTGTTCAAGCCTAAAATTAAAGCGTCATGCATAAAACCTTCTTAATCAACAAACCAATGCCTTGCTAGTTAACACTTTTCACATTTCAGGAAAAATATTGGAAATTAAAATAGGGAGCACATCAAGGACGTTTTGTAACAAATTAAAATAAATAAAGTGCATTTCAACAGGTGTTGTATTAATTGCTCAGGGAGCTGGCCACTCTCCCAGGGACTGATGCATAAAACCTAAAATATACTGCCCAGGGAGTGTTGTGTTCCTTCCTGGGGAGACTGGCCCCTTTCTCTGGAATTAGCAAAATACTCACAAGTTTTCCTCTATAGTATCAAATTCATTAATCTTAAACACAGTCAACCAAAATGCTAGTAACAGTTGCTACTTCAACACTTCCCAGCTAAAAGCTAAATATTGGTAAGTATATATATATATATATAACTGCTATATTTATGTCATTCTGTAACTTTGTTCAATATTGACTTAATCTTTTAATTAGTTAGTTTTTTTCTCAGCCTAATTGTCAAAATTTATTAAATTAAATATATATTTACATTTATCTTGTATCTATCCAGGAATCTAGCCAAGAGTAAGCCAAAAGTTTATACCCAGTTTAGTAAGACTGTGAATGTATGTATACTAAACATAAAAAGTTAATAGTTAAACCTCTATAAATGCTACAAAAACAAAAAAAAGGGGGGGGGAAGGTGAAGTGTGAGAACAATTATATCAAGCATTATTTTTACAATAAATTTTTAAGCAAAAAAAAGGTTAGAATCATATACATTATCAGCAGAGCATTTCTGGCAAAAATCAGGCAATAATACAGAAAGAAATAGTGGACAACTAGTTTATTGAAAGCATAAAAATAACAATCAATGGGATAAGTCTGAAGTTAAGTTAGGATATAGGGTTGAGAGTTTGCTCTTATCATTACAGATTAAGGAAACCAGCTTTGGGTCCTGTCCAGAAGTGTGGAACCTAGATATAAACAAGCCAAAGAAGCTGTCACAAAAAGCAGAAAAGATGGTAACTTCTAAAAGGCAGAAGGTCACTCTAACACAGTTATTCCTTGCTATGCTTACCTTAACAACCACAGCAGTAAGTAGTGCACTTTCACATAATTATACATATTGGGCTTATATTACTAATTCACCTCCTTTAGAATTGTTGGCTTTGGGGGACAAATCCTACCCTGTTTATATTAATCAGTCTTTTCATTTTCCTGGGCCCCTTGATTCTTACATTCCTCTAAAATCTGATGAGGATGGGAAATTTATTGAAAATTTAACCTTGCATTTTCTTGAATGACCTAACTGCATGGGATCCATTGATCCATGTCTACAGCCCCCAAAATCATAGTACAAAGTGATAAATGGCATACATACCATCTGAGGGTGTGGTCTTTAATAATTCCTATAGAATTGTAAACAATTGGGCCCTTATAGAGACACCAAAACCTAATGTAAATACAACCATAAGTTGAAAAATCAGTAATACAACAAGAACAACTAAAGAAACCTATCAATATTTTTAGAATTTTGGGGATGCCATAAGTATAAATACATCACTAAAATAGACTCATCAGGGAAGATTTATCCCACAACTTTGGAACACTAAACTTAACAAAACTAAAAATTATTTGCGGAAATTATTTTTGGGAACTAGCCTAATTTTTGAATGACAAGGCAGTAAAACTAATATTACCAGTTTAAAAAGAAAATTCACTTAATTTCTTAAAGTATGTGTACGGGACCCCTTTGTTTTTAAAGTAGGAACAGTGAGCATTAATCAAACATGGTTTTTCTGCAGCAATTGCTCCCTTTATACTTTTGTATCAGAATCTGTTTTGCAGGAGAGTTCTACTGCAGTTCTAGTAGGATGATGGCATCATGGAATATGACTTTCAGTTCTCATGAATCGCTGCTGGACGTCTTCCCTCTGAGAGACAAATTCTTTGGAACTTTCTAAATCATTATTTGAAAAGAACCAAACGTTTAATTGGATTAATTATAGCTGCTGTATTAGGGCTTGTAGATATTATTACAGCTGCTGCTGTGGCAGAAACTGCCCTACATGAGAATATCCAAAGAAGACAATATGTTAGAAATTGGCATCATACTGCTAGTGAGTTATGGCATAGTCGGGCATATATTGATGAGCAGATTAACACTAGGCTTAATGACTTAGAGATGGCTGTGACACAAATGGGAGATCAGGTATATAATCTAAATTTAAAACAAGGTTTGAAGTGTGATTGCAATGAAAGTGGTTTTCGTATCACTCCTCTCCCAATGATACCCATTATGAATGAGAAAAAAATTAAAAATCATTTAATAGGTCATCACACAAATTTATCTATAGCAATTACAGATTTGCAAAAGAAGATTTTGAGCATGTCTCTGAATCAACTTACTACGCTTTCAGGTAGTGAACTTTGGCGATCAGTGACAGCTCAATTAAATAAAATAAACACCCTACATTGGTGGAAGTAAACCTCTGTATTTACTAACTTCAGTCTGGTGATCATTGGTGCTCTGCTACTCTTAACTATATTAGGAAACATTCACAAAACCTTGCTGTAACTGTTGGGGAATTTGATGTAATTATGAATTCCAAAAATGTAATTGGATCATGCTTGTAACCTGATCTGTTAATCTGGGCATGATTAGGTTATGATTAGGGTGTTGAGCCCTACCCCTTTGTGGGTGGGGAATTGAATATAAAAGGCAAGGCAAAGAACAGAGTTGCAGCAGTCTTTTGAGAAGCAGTTTTGATGTTGGGAAAGGCCCCAGGAGAAGAGAAGCAAGCCATTTGCCTGATCATATATAGCTGACCTTGTGGAGGAAACAGGAGCTAAGCCCAGAGAGGAGCCCCAGAAGCCTGAACCCTGGCAAACACTGGCAGCTGTCTTGCTCTAACACGTTGCAATGGACTGTGGTGAGAGAAGAAACTAAGTGCTTTATGGCCTGATATCTGTGGACTTCTACCCCATATAAATACCCTTTATAAAGACCAACCCATTTTTGGTATTTTCACATTAGCACCCCTTTGGCTGACTAATACACTTGCTATCCCACATTAACAGGGCTGAAAAGGCCAGCCATGCAAATAACTTAATTCTGCTTAAAAGCCTTAACTCTCAAACTCCTGTCCATGGAGCTTGGCTAGTGGCCAGTGATGAGAAAGACCTTCAGAGGAGGGCAACCTAAGACAGGCACATTCACCCTGGACCAAAATCAAAAGAGGGGGAATTGTTGGAAAAGATGCTGAGAACCAGAGCATGAAGGGTTAAGCATTAAAAAGCATACTTGCAGGCAGAAAAACATTAGTAAATGTCTCCAAAGACATTGCATACTGCAAACATCAGTAGGACGAGGTAGACCGGAATGAACACACCACAAAGATGTTATTGTCTGAATTCCCAAGAAATATTTTCTGGGAACACAGAAAGAGGCAGCGCTCTCATGTACGAAGCTGAGGAAGTAGTGAAGGACGCCCTATTTTTGTTATCAGCTTTGTAATATTGACAGCAGCTTCAGCCTAAATAAACTTGCTGACATTCCACATGAAGTGAGGTCCCCTGGTCCCTAGCTTTCTTTGGATCATTCCAGACACTGTCTACCTCCACATTGAATTAAAACAACCTGCTTTCTACTTCACTCCAATTTTCCTTAGTATTTTAAATCAGAAATGATCCTTTCATAATTAGATGATATTCTTCTAATCTCAAGTATTTTAAGAAGTTAGAAAATTTATTCATATTCTTAAGTTGTACTACAAAATTTTTCTCATATATGATAGGTTGTGGATGGATGAAACTAGAGAATGCATGTATTTACAAACAGTAATGTGTTTGCAACAAAAACTTGTGGATGAAGATATATCCATTTCCAAAACAGTGCAGAGTTAAGATGAAGGCAGAGAATGTAAGAATTTGGGAAAATATGTTCTCTGATTGCAAGCATTGTTTCCTCAAAATAAAACTACTATGAGTGTAACTTCACTTTGAAGGATTTGCATCAGGCTTACCTAAACATGAGGGAATCTAGTAAGGTAAAAGAATGAGGACAATGTGTTTTCCTAGTTTGCCCCACATGGTGGTCCTCCCTTTTAAGTGTAATGACTGTGAAGTTTTCTTGGAAATTCAACCTTATGAGATACCAAAGAACTAATCCTTCAGAGAAACCATTTGGGATTTCATGAATTTGGGAAAGCTAGAGTCACATCAAAGCAACATGCAGGAGTAAAACCCTGTGTATGTACGGAATATTGGAAATCCTTCATCCAGACATGAAATCTCATTGAGCATGAAATATTCATACAAAAGTTAGTATTGTAATGAACATGGGAATGTTTCCATCTGAAACAAAACCTCATGGAATGTAAGAAAATTCACACTGGAGAGAAACCATATGAGTGTCCTGAATGTATTCTGCTATTTACACTCGAATTTTGCTCCTCATTTTAAAAGCCATACTGGGGAACAAGCATAGAAATATTAAGTGCATATTTGGAAAGGCAAGCAAAGTGTTATAGTTTCCCAGGTAAACTTTAAAAAATATTGAATAGTTCATCTCATTCAAATAAATAGAAGAAAAAAAATTGAACAAAAATAGTCAGTCCGAAACAAAGTTTTCAGGATTTCCTGGGTTGACATTTGGCCCTTTGTTCTGGGGCCATCTTACTCGTGCATCTTAGGAAGCTGCACCTTTCTTATCCTTAAGTGCCTGAATGTTCCATGGTTCATTTATGGGGTGTTGTTTGTCCCCATCATAAATCAAGCGCTGTATAATATCCCCATTTCCTAGTTATGATGTCACTAAACTGGATGTGATGCTCATTTGAAGCAAGAAGAGCCATGAATGAAAGAACAAATTAAAAGGTGATATTGTTGTGCTTCCCAAATTGGATGCTTAGATAATTGATATTGGATATTTCCTCTTTTCTAATGAATGCATTTAATGCTATAAATTTCTCCCTAAGGACTGCTTTTGCTGTACACCACAAACTGTGAAGAAACATTGGACATTAAGAAGTAGAAAGAATGACAAAACAAAAGGGTTGTGAGTGAAGCTACATCCATATCCACAACAGTAGACTGAAGATGAAGACAGAGAATGTAAGAAAGTTGGGAAAATATATTCTCCGACCACAAGCCTTGTTTCCTCAAAATAACACTTCTATGAATGTAACTTCACTTGGAAGGAATTTTCATCATGCTTACCTTAGTACACATGGATCTATGTAAGGAAAAAAGAAGGAAGACAATGAGTTTTCCCAGGTTGCCCCACATGGTGGTACTCCCCTTTAAGTGTAATCAGTGTGAAGTCTTCTTGGAAATTCAACCTCATGAGATATCTGAGAATCCTTCAGAGAAACCATTTAGCATTTTATGAATTTGGGAAAGCTACAGTGACATCAACAAATCATGCAGGAGTAATGCCCTTTGTATGTAAGTAATATTGGAAATCCTTCAGCGAGGATTTACGTCGCATTAAGCATGAAATATTCATACACTAGTTAGTATTGTAATGAATATGGGAATGCTTCCACCTGAAACAAAACCTCATGAAATGTGGGAAAAATCAAACTAGAGAGAAACCATATGAGTGTCCTGAATGTAGCCTACTCATTAGAGTCATTTTTTACACCTCATTTTCAAAGCCACACATGGGAACAAGCATAGAAATGTTATAATGTGGGAAAGTTTTCATCCTGACAGAAAACCTCTTTATTAACCAGAAAATTCTTACTGAAGAGAAATCATATATATGTGGGAAAGCTTTAATTCAAAACTCAAATCTCAAATACAAGAGATTTCCTGCTGCAAAGAAACCCTATGCATGTAAGGCATGGGAAAAATCCTTTAAGTACAAATCATGTCTCATAGGCCATGAAAAAACCCATAGTGGATGGAAAAAAATGAATGTAAAGAATGCAGAAAAACCTTCAACCAAAAGCAATATTTAATTAAATATCAGAGCATACATTCTGGAGAAAAACCCTGTATATACAATGAATGCTGAAAAGCCTTGAATCAGAAGGAAAACCTCATTAACCATCTGAAAATACATACTGAAGAGAAACCCTATGAATGTGAAGGATGTGGGTAAGATTTCATTCAGAAATAAAGCCTCATTACCCACCAGAGAAGACAAACTGTATAGAAACCCTATATATGAAAGGAATGTAGGAAAGCCTTCAGTAGCAAATCAAATCTCACTGACTATGAGAAAATTCAAAGTGAAGGGAAACCCTATATATGTAAGGAATGTGGAATAGCCTTCAGTAAGAGGCAGTATCTCATTAAACATTACGGCATTCATTCTGGAGGGAAATCTTGTGAATGTAATGAATGTGAATCTCCAAAGAATCTCCACCTCCAGTCTGTGCAACTTGTTACCATTCTTTTAAGGAAGCAGCTGTGACTGTGCAATTCAAGATGTCTCTCTCCTCTTGGAAAAGTGCACTTGCAGTTTGTTCTGAGATCTGCTTCTCCCATGTGTTCTTCTACACTCATCTGAGTTTAATTTGTTACCACTAATTTATGCATCAGAACTCGAGATTTCTCTTAGTTTATGTAAAGATGGGCTTTCCACTTATATCAAATTATCCTGGTTGTTTTCACTGGTTCTTCAATCCATTACATTCTGGGTAAGCATTTTAAAAATTACCATTTTCAATATAATGCTGCCATTTTTGTAGCATTTTGTTTTTCTTCCTTTTTTTATTGTGGTTAAAAATCAGAATTTTCACAACACATACAAATATTTGTAAAGTGATATATAAATATATATGCACATATATCTATTTGCTTGCATAAATGGTATTTTTATATACATATATTTAAAACCTGCTTAATATTACACAGAAATTACAGGGATTCCCATGTTACCCACTTCCCACAACTCCCACTTCATCCCACGCAAACATCCTTCATCAGTGTGGCACATCACTCGCAATGGATATAGACATCCTGGGGCCATGTCACCAAGCATAGACCACAGTTCACATCATAGAACACACTCTCTCCAACACAGTTCTGCATGGTATATGCTGATGTAAAGTTGCCTATGTCCGTCACTGCAACGCCACTCATGACTACCCCCAAGTCCCAAAAAAGCCCCTGTATTTCAACTGTCATTTCCCTCCCTGCCCTGAAAGCATCCAGGTGCCACCAGCTCCACCTCACTGTTATAATTTCTTCTATTGCTAGAATCACCATATGTGTAGAACAGAATACCATTAAGTCCACTTTAGTCCATAGCTCTTCCCTCAATCCTGAAGGGACTGGGATAGTGATGTCAACTCCACCTCCAAGTGAGAGAGGGCTTATATCCCATGGATATGGTGAATGGGATTATCCTACCTGTAGCTTCAGGCCATCTCCATTCCCTGGGATGGCCGTTGCCATCATCAAATCCCTGCACTTGACTTGGATGTTTCCATTGACCTGTAGGGTAGGAGTTGCAGCTCCACCGAGATTCCCATCACAGCTGGCACATAGATAGGCCAGAGGCTCCAGTATCTGGAAGTACACATAGAAACTCCAGCATTACATATGGATTTGAATAGAAGGGACTGATGAACCATGTGCAGGGAGGACTTATTTGAGTCCAACTTTGTCACTCTCAAGAGCACAGATTCCAAAGTAGAGCCCACTAATAAGGCATCAATCTCTGGGGCTATCCCCACTTATGTAGGACCTGGGTGTCTCCAGAGCCTCCAGGAGCCCCTCTATGTGGGTTGATATCCACTCTGGTTATCTATGAGTTCCTACTTAGGTGTGCGTAAGTGTTAACTCTGGGATGACCTCCCAACTCTCTTTGAAGTGTCTTAGCCACATGAACTCATTTCTCTTTACCTTTTCCCCCTTTATTCAAGGTCTTTTTCCAATCATGTTGCCTTTTGGCAATTGGTATTAATCCCTTATTGCCAGGGAGGCTCATCCATGGGAGTTTGTCCCACATTGGGGGGAAGACAATGCATTCATATGCTGAGTTTGGCTTAGAGAGAGGCCACATTTCAGCAACAAGGAGGCTCTCATGTGGCAACCCTTAGGCACCCTGTAACAGTAGGTTAAGTTTCAATTACAAGAGCAAATACTCATAAGGTTAGTCATCAATAACAAGAACACATCAGTGGGCCATCCTCTTTTGCCAGATACTGCTTCTGCCCTCAGGGAACTGTTGCTGCTCCTTGGAGAATGTGGCAGTGCACTCCAGGCTGGGAATTATTGAGTGATTGTCTACCCACTGTGACCATGCCCCATCCCTTGATCATTTGAACAATTTCATATATCTTTCATTTATATTCAGATGAACTTACTCCCATGAATCCCCCATCCCAGACACCCCCCACCAATGATCCTCTGCAGCCCCCATTTAACCTTTCTGTGATATAAACCTTCCTTGAACATGAAGCCCATATAATAACCAAATACAATTAATAGGAAAAAGAAATAATAATGATAAGCTTAAATGCAAGAGAAAAGTACAAATAAACTCAGAAGGAAAAAAAAACTAAAATAAAAATAAAGTATAATTTGTGGATTGGACATTCAAAAAATGGGAAAAAAAACAAAAAATTCCTTTTAAAAATTACTCTTTTTTCCATTTATCACTGTATGATTGGATATCTAGTGTACCATGTCACCTTCTCTCTCTCATTCCCCAGTGGCTCCCAAATTTTCATTTAAGTTTCAAAGAAATTTTAGGTCAGAGATAAGTAACACACAGAATACTAGAGACTCCCTCATACCCAACATCCCTCCGCCTTCCCAGCCCCTATTAAAACCCTTTTTAAAATGGATGTTACCATTGATATAACTGCTATACAGATAGTAAAATACAACAACTAAGACTTGACAATGGTTTACAGTATAGTTTACAATTTAGAAGGTACAGTTTAATAATTTTTTATGATATTTACCATGTCCTGTGTCCATTAATATAAGGTAATGAAAAACCTTTCCCATCAACACTAAATACCCCATTTGATCTTAAGTGTTCCTTCCTCCCAATCCCCCTCGGGCATATGACATTCTGCTGTCTTGACTCATGGGATGACAAGATTCATAGTTACATGCACTGGGTATTCCAACCTGCCCTTCCTAATCTACCCACCTGTGAACTGTGCACCACCAAACCTAGTAATATCACTACCCATCTGTCCTATCCTTCAATATGCAACTATACTCTATCCCTTACCATAGATTCTGTCCATATGAGTGATGGCTCACAGCCTACTCTTTTCTTTCTCTCCCTTGTTAACCTATCTTTCAGACAAGAGTTCTCAGAGACTGCTCATTTTCCTCAGTTCAAATCAGTGAGGTCATATACTGTTCATCCTTCAATGCCTGGCTTGCTTCCCTCAATATAAGGTCTTCAAGATTCATCCACGTTATTCCATGTGTTAGCACTTTATTCCTTCTTACAGCTGAGTAATAATCCACTGTATGTATGTACCACATTTTGCTTATCCATTCATCTGTTTATGGGCACTGGGGCTGAGTTGAACTTTTGGCAGTGGTGGAACAATGCTTCCATGAACATTGTTGTGCATATATCTGTGTGTGTCTTTGCTCTCAGGTCTTCTGGGTATATACCCAGCAGTGGAATTGTGGATCAAATGGAAGATCTATTGTTAGTTTTCAGAGGAACCTCCAAACTCCTCCACAGTGGCTGGGTCATTCCACAATCCCACCAGCAGTGGATGAGGGTTCTTTTTCCTCCACATCCTGTCCAAAACTTAGAGTCTTATGTTTTTTTTAATATCTGCCATTCTGATGGGTGTAAGATGGTATCTCATTGTAGTTTTGATTTGCATTTCCCTGATAGCAGGCGATGTTGAGCATTTTTTTCTCATGCTTTTCAGCCCTTTATATTTCTTCCTTGGATGTTGGAAAAGATGCTGAGTGCCAGAGCATAAAGGGTTAAGCATTTAAAAAGCATGCTTGCTGGCAGAGAAACATTAGTAAATGTCTCCAAGGACACTGCATATGGCAGACATCATTTGGAGGAGGCAGAGTTGAATGAACACACCACTAAGATATTATTGTCTGAATTCCTAAGAAAGATTGTCTGGGAACACAGAATCATGCAGTGGTCTCACGTAACAAGCTGAGGAACTAATGAACGATACCCTCATTTTTGTTATCAGGTTTGTAGTATAAAAAGCAGCTCCGTCCTAAATAAACTTGCCTACATTCCACATGGAGTGAGGACCATTTGTCCCAACCTTTCCTTGGATCATTCCCAGCACAGTCTACCTCCATGTTGAATTACAACAGATGACACCCCATGTGGGGCACGACTAGTCTTTTCTTTGGATCAGTGCCATGGAAACAAGGACTTATGGGTTGGATGGTCCTTGAATTCTCTTGGTGAGTCAAATAATCTTGATCATCAAGTTAATGGGAATTTGGTCGACTCGGTTAGAAGAATATTCCCAAGTTTTGAAGACCCTGTTAAAAAATACAGGGGTATCTGTGATGACCCTAGAGTTCCCAAAACTCTTCTCTCTTGTACAGAAACATTCTTATGTATGGTCTTTGTATACTCTTATTTCTGTTGCTCTTGAACCATTACAGTCAAATGAAAATGAAGATATTAAAATGGATACTGCTATTGCTAACACTGTAGCAGAACAAGCTAATGATGATTTTAATGAGAACATATTTGAAAAATTATTGAACAGGCAAAAACAGATAAACTCATGTCTAATAAAAAGAAAAAAATAAAGAAAAAGGGAGTTTATGAAACTTTTCCAGTGGTCATTAAACCATCTGTTCCAAAAGATGATTTATTGTCTTTTTTTTTTAATTTTTTTTTTATTGTGGGTAAAAATCAAAATTCTTACAATACATACAAACATTTGCAAAATGATATATAAATATATATGCATATATGTGTATTTGCTTACAAAAATGTTATATATATATATATATATA
>JAKSZT010003124.1:15552-32185 GCA_026826555.1 Tolypeutes matacus
TTCTTTGGGAGTTGGAGGTTGTCCTGAGTACTGTTGTGGCAATGGATGTAGGCCATTTTAAATCAGCACACACCACTCAGAACTGAGTGGGAGAGAGTGTGGTCTACAGTGTGAACTGTGGTCTATGGTTGGTGGCAAGGCTCCAGGAGGTGTAAGTTCATTGAGGTTGGTGGGCCACACTATGAGAGATGTTTGTGTTGGATGTGGTGGGAGGTGTGGGAGGTGGGCAACATGGGAATCCGAGTGGGTTCCGTATAATATTTTAGGTAATCTAAGCACCTCTTAAAATATATGTATATATATATATAAAAAATAACATTTTTGTAAGCAATTACACATATATGCATATATATTTATATATCATTTTACAAATGTTTGTATGTATTGTGAGAATTTTGATTTTTACCCATAATAAAAAAAATAAAAATAATAAAAAATAAAAAATAAAAAATAAAAAAAATAAAAAATAAAAAATAAATAAAGTTTATATTCAACACTCTAAACAGCCCCAATTCTAATTATTATGTTAACAACAAAACCAATTCAAGTATTAAAATTAAAAATTAATCTATTACCCCACAGCCCAAATAGGAAATACTAATTTGTTTTTACCTATGCCACAAACTATACAAAATAAAACAAATTGAAGTCATTCTAATCATGCTACTAAGAATCTTAAATTCTTAAGAAATAAAAGTTTATTCATTGTATGTCTGTTATTGTATAATCTATTGTAGTTATGAATTATGTATAATATACTTAAATATTAATCAATGATTTAATACAATACATTGCATATGTAAATAATTTAATAACTTGTATGTTACACATAAAGGCATTTATTAAGTATATCTATAAATCTTTGTTTTAAATTTGAACAGACCTGAAACTAAATATCTAAAAAAAAGGGGGGGTGGTTAGTAAGTATTGTTCAAGCCTAAAAGTAAAGAATCATGCAGAAAACTTTGTTAATCAAAAAACAAATGCCGTGCTAGTTAATACTTTTCACATTTTAGGAAAAATATTGGAAATTAAAATAGTAAGCACATCAAGCATGTCTTGTAACAAATTTTTTAAAAGTTCATTTCAACAGGTGTTGTATTACTCACTGGGGGAGCTGGCCACTCTCCCAGGCATTGATGTATAAACCTTAAAATGTACTGCTTAGGGAGTGTTGTGTTCCTTCCTGAGGAGTCTGGCCCCTTCCTGGGAATTAGCAAAATATTCACAAGTTGGCATCTAAGGTATGAAATTCATTAATCCTAAACACAGTCAACCAAAACTCTAGTATCAGTTGTTAAAACAACACTTCCCAGCTAAAAGCTACATATTGGTAATTATATATATATAACTGCTCTATTTATCTGTCATTCTGTAACTTTGCTCAATATTGACTTTATCTTTTAATTAGTTATGTTATTTGTTTCTCACCAAATTGTCAATATAAGCTTATTAAACTAAGTATATATTAACATTTATCTTGTATCTATCCAGTACTCTAGCCAAAAATAAGTCAAGCATATCAGTGTATCCCTTGATATAGTAAGCCTGTGAATGGGTGTATTCTTATCATAAAAAGTTAACAGTTAAACTTCTATTTTAAATGCTCCAAAAATAAAAAAGGGGGAAATGGTGAGGTGCAAGAACAAGTATATCAAGCATTATTTATAATAAAATTTTTAAGCCAAAGTCAGAATTATAAACATCAGCACAAAGCATTTCTGGCAAAAATCAGGCAATAATACTGCAACAAATATTGGACAACTAATTTATTGACAGTATAAAAATGATAATGAGATAAGGTAGAAGTTAAGTTTGGATATAGGGTCGAGGTTTTGCTCTTATCATTACAGATAAAGGAGACAAGCTTTGGGTCCTGTCCAGACATCTGAAACCTAGACATAAATAAGCCAAAGAAGCTGACACAAAAATCAGAAAAGATGGTAACTTCTAAAAGGCAGAATGTCACTCTAACACACCTATTCCTTGCTATGCTTACCTTGACAACTACAGCAGTAAGTAGTGTATTTTCACATAATTATATATATTGGGATTATATTACTAATTCACCTCATTTAGAATTTTTGACTTGGGGGGACAAGTCCTACCCTGTCGATATTAATCAGTCTTTTCATTTTCCTGGCCCCGTTGATTCTTGCCTTCCTCTAAAACCTGATGAGGAAGGGAACTTTATTGAAAATTTAACCTTGCCTTTTCTTGAATGACCTAACTTCATAGGATCCATGGATCCATGTATACACCTTCAAAATCATAGTACAATGTAATAAATGGCATACATACCCTGTTTCATCTGAGGTACGGCACTCTAATAATTCCTATAAAATTGTAAAGAATCAGGCCCCTATAGGGATACCAAACCTAATGTTAACAAAACCATGAGTTGAAAAATTAGTAATTCAATAAAAACAACTAATGAAAGCTGTCATTATTTTTAGAATTTTGAGGATGTCATAAGTATAAATACATCACAAAATTGAACTCATCAGGGAAGATTTATCCCACAACTTTGGAACACTAAACTGAACAAAACTAAAAATTATTTGTGGAAATTATTTTTGGGAATTAACCCAATTTTTGAATGGCAAGGCAGTAAAACTAATATTACCAGTTTAAAAAGAAAATCCACTTAATTTCTTAAAGTATGTGTACGGGATCCCATTGTTTTTATAGTAGGAACAGTGAGCATTAATCAAACATGGTTTTTCTGCGCAATTTCTCCATTTACACTTGTGTATTAGAATCTGTTTTAAAGGATAGTTCTGCAGTTCAAATAGGATGACAGCATCGTAGAATATGGCTTGCAGTTCACATGAATCGCTTCTGGCAGTCTTCCCCTGATAGTCAAATCCTTTTGCACTTTCTAAACCATTATTTAAAAAGAACCAAATGTTTAATTGGATTAATTTTAACTGATGTATTAGGGCTTAAAGGTATTATTACTATTGCTGCTTTGGCAGCAAGTGCCCTATATGACAATGTCCAAAAACAACAATATGATAAAAATTGGCATCATATAGCTAGTGAGCTATGGCATAATCAGGCATATATAGATGAGCAAATTAATAATAGGTTTAATAAGTTAGAGATGGCTGTTACACAAATGGGAGATAAGGTATATAATCTGTTTAAAACAAGTTTCGAAGTGTGATTGGAATAAATGTGCTTTTTGTATCACTCCTCTCTCATACAATGGTTACCACTATGAATGGGAAAAAATTAAACATCATTTAATAGGTCATCACACAAATTTATCTATAGAAATTACAGATTTGCAAAAAAAGAATTTTGAGCATTTCTCCAAATCAACTTACTACACTTTCAGGTAGCTAATTTTGGCAATCAGTGACAGATCAATTGCTTAAAATAAACACCTTACATTGGTGGAAATCAACCTCTGTACTTGCTAACTTTGGTGCGGTGAGCATTGGTGCTCTGCTACTCCTAACAGTGTAAGGAGACATTTGCAAAGCCCCGCTGTACCACATTAATACAGATGAAAAGACCAGCCATGCCAATCACTTGATTGTGCTTAAAACCCTTAACTCTCAAGACCCCTGCCTATGGAGCTTTGCTGGTGGCCAGTGATGGGTCAGACTTTCAGAGGAGGGCAACCTCAGACAGGCACAGTCACCCTGGAAAAAAACAAAAAAGGGGGAATTGTTGGGAAATATGCTTGTTATCAGTGTGATGTGCAAAGGAAGAGTCAGACAAGTTGATGTATTTGAAGTAGAGGGCTGCAGCTCGCTCAGGCAAAACAGCACTGAGGTTACTGTGACCCTTTCTTTTATTCATTCAGTATCATGACTGATTTATATAGCATCTAAAAATAGCTAGGCTTTATTATTATGGTTTTAAAGCAGTGACTTCTTTTCTCATGCAAGCACATTGACCTTCCTACTTGTACTCCCTATTCTTTTAGAGAGATAGGGAACTGTTTTCAATTCCCATTATGTTTTCATTCCCACATCCTGGCTAGACCAGGAACTGCATTCAGTTCCAGGCATGCGTTTTCACCTCGTGGGTTAATCTGAAGTTCATTTAGCTTTCTGATTCTTCCTTCATTTTCCCCTTATTTTTAAACTGAAATAGCATGATATGCACTGTAGCAGACTGCTGGTGCATTAATTGGTTAAGTTGTCACGATCTTCTGCATGCTAAACAATATAAAAAGCACAATATTAATACAGTTATACATATGAGCATAACAGATCCTGACAAACCATGTAACCATTGTTTAGGATGTAATTGTTCTAACCCATTTATTAACCCTTCCAAAATCTGTTCCCCAGTCATAGCTTTTAATTGTTTTTCAAATGTTTGATATATCTTTTGTTGCAAGCATAGGATTTCCTCAGTTAAATTATCATGATTAAGAAGATGTTTTCTCACCGAGTCCCAAGGAAACTCAGTTGCATTATAAAGCACAGGAGTAATACAATAAGATGTTTGATTCCAGCCGCATTTCATTTTCATTTGTAATTTCATACCTTGAATCTGATCTCCTAACAGAATAACAGTTTGTCTTAAGTCTGCTAGTTCCTCATGTATTTCTGAATCTATTTGTCTTTGAGTTCCCCATAACTGTTCTGAATTTTGTTGCCATGTTCACACAAAATCAGCAGTTTGAACTCCTTGTTGAAGGGCTATTCCTGCAGTGGCCACTGTTGCTGTTATGGCTATAATACCCATAATTACATCTATTAACATTCCAATGAATCTTCTTGCCCTTTTCAACAATCTTTTAGATATGGAAGTCAATATCCCCATAACTGGGGTATTCAGCCATTCTTGATTCATCTGCACAGGAAAACATACTCCAATTCTTGCTCTGAAGATGTAAAGTCTAGAGGTATTTGGGAAACTAATAGAGCTGTTAATACATGTATATAAAGAGCAGTTGTTCAGACATTCTATTACCCATTACTACTATTCCAAGAAATAGTACCCAATAATAAAACATAAGGAAGATGCACAAAAGCTCTAACCCATTCTGTATTATTATGAGTAAAGTTAAGGGTATAATTGATACTTATATTTGAAATATGCCCCCACCAAGAACTAACAGGGTGAAAAGCTGAGACTAATTTCCACAGATGCGGTTGAGTGGGATATCCAACCCTGAAAGGATAGGTGCTGTAAATCCTCACCCATGCCAGATAATGAGATTATTTGCATGTGTACGTATGCTTTGATTCTCCTTATGCCATTTCAGGTCGAATGGCTGCCCTTTTCACGAGCAGAGCCTCAGAGCTCCAATCATTGATGATTCCATAGGAATTAATACTCGTGGTTCTGAGCCATGACACACAGTCCAAGGAAATACAGAATTGTTAGCATACATATAAGGAATCTGGCGCATGGGAACCCCCACAGGAATAGGAATATCATCCTGAGAATTATTACCTCTAAAGCCTTGCACAGCAAGCACATAAATGGAATGATGATTATAGGTACCATTTTCCCCAATACTTAACCATAATTGATAATGCATTTTCAAACAATGATCCCGTTTCCAAAATATTTGGGCATGCCTTCCACTCCTGTAGAGTAATTATTAATTAATTTTCCTTGTTCTTCAGGCTTCAATGGCCCATGGGTATCAAATGGCCCAGGAAATCAGACAGTCAAATTATTATAAACCACAATTGGAGAGGCTGTCCAGGACATAACTCTTAATAGAGGTGGATTAGATATGTAGGCCCAATAGATATAATTAACTTCACCTTGACCCCAACTTATCAGTATTGTAGTAATGACTAACATGGCCAAAAACAGAGTTTCAGGGTTGAGAGGTGCTCCTTGACATCTCACCATCATGTCTTCCTCTCAGGTCAATTTCTTTAATTACCCCCATGTAGGTATGGTGGACTTTTCTGTTCTCTTGGTAGGGTTTGAAAATTTGAAGGCTCTTTTTCCACCTTCCTGGTTAAGGTTTATTCTTTCTATTCCCATCCTAACCTCATTCACTTCTTCACCCATGGACTGTTGAGGGTTCATGATGTAATTTTATTCTTTTATCTGGAACCCACACCTTTGCTGTACCTGTAGAAATATAAGCAAAGCCATGGCCCCAGCAAATAACAGTCACCAGTTCTCATTGATTAGTTTTTAAAGTTAAGTACAAATCAGGCTGCTCTAACGGTTGTGATTTTTTCCCCAGGCCAGTGTTTACTCATCAGTGTGTAACCATTTGCATCATCATTCAAAAAATTGAGTGTGTATAAGGCCTTCATGAGTCTTCACTTGGGGGTATCCACATAGTCTCCCCATTTTTGTTTTTCAAGCATAGCCTTTAAAGTTCTGTTTTTATATTCAATGATAGCTTGACCTGTACTGTTATAGGGAATACCTGTTACATGAGTAATATTATAACTGGAAAAGAATGTTTTACATTTAAGTGAAGCATATGCAGGAGCATTATCTGTTTTAATAATTTTTGGAACACCCATGTGAGTAAAGGCTTCCAACAAGTGAATGATGACACTATCATTCTTTTCAGTAGGGAGGGCTATAGCCTAAGACAAAGATGAATAAGTATCTACAGAGTGATGAATATGTTTTAATTTACCAAATTGAGGAAAGATAGTAACATCCATTTGCCAAATGTGATTAATAGTTTTTCCACCAGGGTTTACACCAGGAGGTAAGGAAGGCACATGAATGTCCTGACATCTGGCACAATTTTGAACTATCATTTGAGCCCATGCCCAATAATAGAATGGGAATGTTTTAAGCATTTCACATTGGTGAGAAATTGATCATGTTACAATTGCACAGATTGAACAGATCCAACAAGGGAATCAACACATTGATTACCTTCAGTAAGACGGCCAGGTAATGTAGTGTGTGCTCATATATGAGTGATATAGAGAGGATGTTGTCTTCGCCAAATTAAATTTTGTAGTTGATGAAATAAACTATGTAACTCAGAATCTGATAAAGGAATATGAACAGTTTCTATATGTTTCACTACAGCATAAAAATATTGTGAATCTATAACAATATTAAGAGCAGTTTGTTAGTCAGTTATTAACAATATGATTGCAAATAATTCTGCTTTTTGCACTGATGTAAATGGGCTTTGAACAGTTTTAGCATTTTGTTGTGACCAATAACTGACTACCCCAAGTTTATTGGCATCAGTAAAATACGTTTGTCCATTCGGAATTGGGGAATCGATAACCTTTTTAGGTAATATCCCATTTTGTAATTTCAGAAATTGAAAAAGTTTAATTTTAGGGAAATTATTTTCTAATATGCCAAAATAATCACTGGTAGCTATCTGCCAAGACTCATTTAACAAAATAGCTTGGTCTGTTTCTTTTTTGGTAAGAGGTAAAATTATTTCTTGTGATTCCATACCACATAATTGTCATAAGCACAAATGACCCTTTATGATGATTTGCACCATCCAATAATTTTGACTGTTTATTAAGTAGAAAAATCCATTCAACAATATTGTCAGCTTGTGTTAAAACTCCAATAAGGGAAAAAAGAGTATGAATAATCAGTAAATGTAATTGTTCAAAAGAGTCAATACTTTGTAATTGAGCCTCATGGATGATATGTTCCAATAGAGTCAATTTTTGCATAGCCTCTGGAGTTAAAATATGATGGCTATTTAATTGAGAATCTCCCTCTAATGTTTTAAATAAATGTTGAAGCATATAATTAGGACTGCCACAACTAAGCCAAAGCCAGTTAATGATTCCTAATAAATTTTGAAAGTCATTTAAAGTTTGTAAAGTATCCTTTCTAATTTCCACCTTTTGTGGCCAAATAGTCTGTTCATCTAATCAATAACCCAAATATTTCTAAGGAGTAGAAAACTGTATTTTTTTGGTGGCAATAACAAGGCCATATGTTTTGCCAAATTTTTTAACATCCACAAAATGTTAACGGTAATTGTTCATTTTCATGGGCTAGTAAAATATCAACCATATAATGATAACACAATAATGATGGATATTTCCTTTTAAGTTTGTCAAGTGGTTGTTGTACAAAATGTTGGCATAAAGTAGGACTATTTAACATGCCCTGTGGCAATGCCTTTCACTGGTACCACTGCATAGGAGATGCATTATTAAACTCAGGTACTGTAAGTGCAAATTTTTCACAATCTGATGGCTGCAAATGGATAGTGTAAAAACAATCTTTTAAATCTATAACTATCAAGGGCCATTTTTTAAGGTATTAACGCAGGGTTAGGTAATCCTGAGTGAAGTGAGCCCATAGGTTGAATTATTTCATTAATCTTTCTTAAATCAGTAAGCATTCTCCATTTTCCTGATTTTTTCTTTATAACAAAAACAGGGGAATTCCAAGGACTAGTGGCATGTTCAATATGCCCTAACTGTAACTGTTCTGCAACAAATTGATGTAAAGCTTCTGTTTTTTCTTTTGTTAAGGACCACTGTTCTACCCATACTGGTTTATCGGTTTTCCATTTTAATGGCAGAGCATAATGGTGAACAGTGGCCCCTATTCTAAATCCTGTAAGCTTGTATAACCCAATCCCCTGAGATCCCCAGGTTACCTTTGAATTGCTTTGTGTTCATGCTTTGTTTCCAAGAGGATGTTAAATCCCACATTTAATAACATCTGCTTGGTGGAGTGGAAATAGTTGGAATAGTTAAAGTCGCTCCTCATTGCTGCAATAAATCATGTCCCCAGAAGGTAAGTGAAATAGGAGCTGTATAGGGTTGGATTTTTGCCTCTTTTTCCACCAGGGCTGTAGCACCTGATAGGAGTGGGGGCCTGGCCAATCTCATTTAGGGTGCCAAGTCCCACAAAAGTTGCTTTTACAGTATGCTGTGGCCATTCTGCAGGCCATTGCACAGCAGAAATGATGGAAACATCAGTTCCTGTGTCCACTAACCCAGGAATAGTAATACCATCTTCAAAAAAACCTGAATAGTGGGACAATCCTGCTTGATAAAAGTCTGCCAAAAAACTTGATGATTAGTACCTCCAAAGCTGCCCATTCTTTTTTCTGATAAAGCCTTGCCCTGCTGATAGAGCAAGAGTAATATCTGAGCAATACGCTCCCTGGGCAAAAAAGTATGAGGTTGTGACACAGCCATCATAATATAAATTTGACCTTCATAATCAGCATCTATATTTCCTAAAGGTACTTGCACTCCTTTCATACTTAAGCTACTGCATCCAATAATTATCCCCAAGGTTCCTGATGGCAAAGGGCCATAAATGTTTGTGGGAATTTGAACAATGCCTTGCATTGGAAGCATAGTAAATTTATAGGGATTAGGTATATCTAATGCAACACTATTCTGTGTAGCATGAAATAAATCTTGTACTTTCATTCTCCTCTTGGGAATTGAGTGCCTGATGTTCCTGACTGGAGCTGACTGGATATTGGGGAATCATGGGTCAAAAAATGCCCGTTTTTGGTCTCGGGCATTGGGCTGGGCCAATTAGTCTGTTTCCTGAATGTTTCTCAGAAATGATATTACCATATTTACCTTTAAGGGAATAGCATTCACTAGTCCATTGTTTGCCCTTGCCACAACATCTACATAGCCCTGGCTGCATAGCAGAAGATTGACCTTTAAATTTTATGGGGGAACTCTTCATTTGCTGATGAAAATCCTGCCTATAGTGACCTATCTGTCCACACTTATAACATTTAGCAGTGGCTTGTCCAGCCTTAGTCATTTGCAAAAAAAGCTGAAGCTAATAAATTAGCATTAAAGGTACCAGAGCCCACATCACAGCATTCACGTGTGTAATCTTCAATAGTACCTCCCTTCTGTTTTATTGGTAATAATGCCTTTTTACAATCTGCATTAGCATTTTCAAATCCCAATGTAAGCAGCAAAATAGACTGGGCTTCCACATGAGGAACAACCTTGCAGATGGTGTCATGAAGATGAGCCAAAAAATCAGCATATGGTTCATTTGGGCCTTGAGTTATTTTTGTAAAACTTTATCAAACTCACCTGTAGGAATAATTTTAGTCCAGGCTTGCAGACAAATTTCTTTAATTTGCCCAATCTCAGTATTTCCTAATTGAACTTGCACTCTTAAAGACACCACTGTGCCAGTCCCAGTAAATTCTTCAAAGGTAGCTCCAGGCGGGTTTTGAATTGCATTGGTCCGGGCTATGCGTTCTGCCTCATCTTTCCACCCAGATTTAAATTGTAAATATTGGCCTGCCTCTAATACAGTTGTAGCCAAGGTTTCCCAGTCAATTGAGATTAACAAATTTTCACTAGTGTAAGATCCCAAAAGACCTTGCACATAAGGTGAATTTGGCCCATAATTTGAAATGGAGATCTTAAGAATTTTATAAAACTGGAACCCAATAGTTTCATAATTATCTTGAACACTGACTTGGGGAAATTGAGGATTCGGCCCAAAAGGTTGACAAGTTCCTGGAAATAATAGTGGTTCAGAAGTAGTCTGAGCCACAGAGGATTGAGGGGTGTCCTTTAAATATTCATCTATAGGAAACTTAAAACAGTTGCGGTGAGACTGATATGGAAAATTCTTAAGAGCATCGTCTGTGTGGGGAGATGAGTCAGTGGAGACAGGAAACACACCAACCTTACATTGAGTTTGAAATAAATCTTCCAACCTATTTAGAATTTTTCCAAAATTATAGAGGAGTTTCCGCTATATTTAACTTCATCAGGGGTCAACAAAAAGGGATTTAGGGAAGGATATACAGGAGCTGATGGGACCATTGGGGGCTCAGGAGGCAGTGGTGTAGGCCATTCCTCAACCTCCTCAGAAATTAACTCCTGAGAGGAATGTTCTGGAGAATCCACGGGAATTGGAGAGGTAGATACATCAACTTTAAGGGCACTGGAATCCTGTGGCAAGTCTTCCTCACTCTGGAGAGGTCATATAGCCAGAAAAATTTGCTGATAAGCAGCCCACACATCAGCCGAGACAATTTCTCTGCACTGATGAGCTTGTCTAAGAGCCTTCCCCACATCCTGCCAAACTTTAGGATTTAATTGATTTCATTTTGGAGAAAACCAATAACAATGCCATTGTATTAAACATAACAGGTCCCGTATGACATGTTCTTTATTCCTCACCCCTGAACTATGCAGAAGAGATTTCAAAATTCCCACATACTCATCAATCTGTGACGGGGAATTATCCATGATCTCTGCTTCTCCCGACGGCTCTATGTACCAACCGTGCAGCACTTAAACCTCTGTTCGGTCAACCCGATTCCCAACTCACCTCGAGCCCCATGTTGGGTGCCAATATGTTGTTATCAGTGTGAGGCACAAAGGAAGAGTCAGACAAGTTGATGTATTTGAGGCAGAAGGCTGCAGCTCGCTCAGGCAAAACAGCACTGCAGTTACTGGGACCCTTTTATTCATTCATTATCATGAATGATTTATATAGCATCTAAAAATTGCTAGGCTTTATTATTACGGTTTTTAAGCAGTGACTTTTTTTCTCATGCAAGCACATTGACCTTCCTACTTGTACTCCCTATTCTTTTAGAGAGTTGGGGAACTGTTCTCAGTTCCCATTAAGTTTTCATTCCCACATCCTGGCTAGACCAGGAACTGTGTTCAGTTCCAGGCAAGCATTTTGGCCCCATGGGTTCATCTGAAGTTCATTTAGCTTTCTGAATCTTCCTTCATGGGCTGAGAGCCAAAGGATAAAGTGTAAAGCATTTAAAAAGCATGCTAGCTGGCAGAGAAACATTAGTAAATGTCTCCAAGGACACTGCATACTGCAGACATCAGTGGGAGGAGGCAGAGTGGAATGAACACACCACTAAGATGTTAAGATGTTATTGTCTGAATTCCTAAGAAAGATTCTCTGGGAACACATAAAGAGGCAGCACTGTCACGTACCAAGCTGAGGAACTAGTGAAGGATGCCCTACATTTGTTATCAGCTTTGTAGTATAAAAAGCAGCTTCAGCCTAAATAAACTTGCCTGAATTCAACATGGAGTGAAGTCCCCTGGTCCCAAACTTTCTTTGGATCATTCCTGGCACTGTCTACCTCCACATTGAATTACAATACTTGGAGAATTGTCTTTTCAGGTAACTTGCCCATTTTTTAAATGGATTGTTTGTCTTTTATTTTCAAGGTGTAGTTTTCTTTATATATGCATGATATTAGGCTCTTATCAGATATATGGTTGCCAAATATTTTCTCCCATTGGGTAGGCTGCCTTTTTATTTTCTTAATAACATACTTTGAGGTGCAGAAGCTTTTAATTTTGAGGAGATCCCATTTATCTTTTTTCTCTTGCTGTTCATGCTTTGGCTGTGATGTTCATGAAACCATTTCCTATTACAAGGTCCCATAGATGCTATCCTACATTATCTTCCAAGGTTTTTATGGTTTTGGCTCTTATATTTAGATCTTTGATCCATCTTGAGTTGATTTTTGTATTAGGTGTGAGATAGTATTCTGCTCTCATTCTTTTGGATATGGATATCCAGTTCTTCAAGCACCACTTGTTAAAGAGGCCATTCTCTCCCAACTGAGTGGGCTTGGGAACCTTGTCGAATATTAGATGATTTTATATGTGAGGATCTATATCAGAACTTTCAATTCAATTCCATTGGTCAGTAGGTCTATCCTTGTGCCAATACCATGTAGTTTAGATCACTATAGCTTTGTAATATGTTTTAAAGTCTGGTGTTGTGATACCTCCAACTTGATTTTTCTTTTTCAATATGTCTTTGGCAATTTGGGGCCTCTTACCTTTCCAAATACATTTTGTGGTTAGTTTTTCCAGTTCCTTAAAAAAATATAGTGTTGAATTTTATTGGGATTGCATTAAATCTGTAGAGTAGTTTGGGCAGGATAGACATCTTGGTGATGTTTAGTCTTCCTATCCATGAACAGGGAATATTTTTCCATTTATTTAATTCTTCTTTGATTTCCTTTAACAGTGTTGTGTAGTTTCCTCTATATAAGTCCTTTACATCTTTAGTTAAATTTATTCCTCTGTATTTGATTCTTTGTTACTATTGTAAATGGCAATTTTTTCTTGATTTCCTCCTCCGACTGCTCATTATTGGTGTACAGAAATGTTACAGATTTTTGAGCATTGATCTTATAGCCTGCAAAATTACTGAACTCCTTTATGAGTTCTAGAAGCTTTGTTGTATCTTTCTTCAGGCTTTAAATGTATAGGATCATGTTGTTTGCAAATAATGAAATTTTTACTTCTTCTTTTCCAATGTGGATGCCTTTTATATCCTTATCTTGCCTCAGTACTGGAGCAAGTACTTCTAAGACAATGTTAAATAGGAGTCATAATAGTGGGCATCCTTGTCTTGTTCCTGATCTCAGAGGGAAGGGTTTTAGGATTTAAACATTGAAGATGATGTAGCTTTGGGTTTTTCATATATACCCTTTATCATATTCAGAAAATTTCCTTCTATTCCTATATTTTGCAGTGTTTTTATTAGGAAAGAGTGCTGCATTTTGTCAAATGCTTTTTCTGCATCTATAGAGATTATCATGTTATTTGTTTCTTTCAGTTTGTTTATGTGGTGTGTTACATTGTTTCATTTTCTTATATTGAACCATCCTTGCATACCCGGGATGAAACCCATTTGGTCATGGTGTATAAGCCTTTTGATATGTTATTGAATGTGATTAACAAGTATTTTGTTGAGGATTTTAGCATCTAGGTTCATTAGATAAATTGGTCTGTAATTTTCCTTTCTAGTGTTATCTTTGGTTTTGATATAATGGCAAGTTTGGCATGATAGAATGATTTAGGCAATATTCATTTTTTGGAAGAGCTTAAGTAGAATTGGCATTAGCTCTTTCTGGAAAGTTTGGTAGAATTCATCTGTGAAGGCATCTGGTACTAAACTCTTCTTAGTTGGGAGGTTTGTGATGACTGAGTCTATCTCTTTAAATGTAATTGGGCTGTTGAGTTCCTCAATTTCTTCTTTCATCAATGTAGGCTGTTTGTGTATTTCTAGAAGCTTGTCCATTTCCTCTAAATTATCATTCTTGTTGGCATATAATTTTTCAAAGTATCCTCTTATGATACTCTTTATTTCTGGGGGTCAGTAATGATATCCCCTTGATCATTCCTTATTTTGTGTATTTGCATCTCTTCTCTCTTTTTCTTTGTTAGTCTGGCTAAAGGTTTGTCAATTTTATTGATGTTCTGGAAGAACAATCTTTTGGTTTTGTTTATTTTCTCTAGTGCTTTCTTATTATCTATTTCATTTAGTTCTGCTTTAATCTTTGTTACTCCCTTCTTACAACTTCCTTTATATTTAGTTTTTGTTGGTTTTCCAATTCCTACAAGTGTGCAGTTAGGTATTCAATTTTAGCTCTTTCTTGTTTTTTAATGCATGTATTTTTGTCTATGAACTTCTCTCTCAGGCCTGCTTTGGCCTCATCCCATAGGTTTCCTTATGCTGTGCTGTAATTTTCATTAGTTTCAAGGTAGTTACTGATTTCTTTTGAGATTTCTTCCTTGATTTACTGCTTTTCTAAGAGTGTGTTGTTTAACTTCCATATACTTGTGCCTAACTTGTTTCTCTGGCCCTTAGTGATTTCCAGTTTCATTCCATTGTGATCAGAGAAATTACTTTTTAAAATCTCAATCTTTCTAATTTCATTGAGAATTTTTTGTGGCCTAGCATGTGGTCTATCATAGAGTATGATCCATGTGTACTCGAGAAGATTGTAAATCCTGCTGTATTTCGGTATATTATTCTGTATATATATATTAAGGCCAGGTCCTCTAATGTATTGTCGAGAGTCTTTGTTTCTTTTTTGATTCTCTGTCTAGATGTTCTGTCTAATGATGATAATGGTGTATTAAAGTCCACTGCTATAATAGTAGAGGCATTGATTTCTCCACTTAGCTTTTCCAGAGTTTGCCTCATGAATTTTGAGGCACACCGATTAGGTGTGTAAATATTTTTTATTGTTCTCTCTTCTTGAGTGATTACCCCTTTTATAGTGCCCATCTTTGACTCTTACAATAATTTTACATTCAAAGTCTATTTTGTCTGATATTAGAATAGCTACTCCTGCCCTTTTTAGCTATTGTTAGCTTGTAAAATTGTTTTCCAGCCATTTACTTTCAGCCTCCTTGAATCCCTGGTTCAAAGGTGGGTTCCTTGTAGACAGCATATAGATGGGTCATATTTCTTTATCCATTTGGTCAATCTGTGTCTCTTGAGTGGTGAATTTAATCCATTAACATTCAGTGTTATTACTCACAATGAATTTCTTACTTCAGCTATATTTTCTTTGGAGTAATGTGTGTCATATGCTGTTTAGTTTCTGTTTTTGTGCTTTTAGCTGTTTTTAAACTCTCCTAACTCTTGATTTTTCCTTTAAACTTGTAGAAGTTCCTTTAGAATTTGTGGAAGTGCATGTTTCTAATTGACGTAAACTTTTCATTTCTGTTTTTGTGAATATTTTGAACTCTCCATCATTTTTGAATGCCAGTTTTGCTGGATACAGAATTTGTGGCTGGAAGATTTTTTATTTTAGTACTTTGCCTATGTCATACCACTGTATTCTTTCCCCATGGTTTGAGATGTGCAATCAGCACTTAATCTTATTGTCCTTCCCTTGTATGTGATGGTTCTCTTTTCTATTTCTGCTTTGAGTATTTTCTCTTTGTTTTGAGCATTGGAAATTTTGACAAGTATATGTCTTGGAGTTAGTCTGTTGGGACTTATACTGTTTGGGGTGTGCTTTGCTTCCTGGATCTGCATGTCCACCTCTCTCAATAGGGTTGGGGAGTTTTCAGCCATTATTTCCTTCAACACTCCTTCTGCTCACTTTCCCTTCTCTTCCCCTTATGGGATGCCCATATTACGTATATTTGTGTGTTTTATATTGTCAGTTAAATTCCTGAATCCCTGCTGGATTTTTTTCTATTTTTTATCTATCTGTTGTACTCTCCATTTGATTTCAGCTGTGCTGTCTTCCACATCACCAATTCTTCCTTCTCCTGTTCAAATCTGCTGTTATGTGAATCCAGCATCCTTTTGATTTTTTGGATTGTGCCATTGATCACCATCAGATTGTTATCTTTTTGTGTATGTTTACAATTTCTTCAGTATGTTCTCCCAGTGTCTTCTTTGTATCCTTAATCTCTTCCTTCTCTTCATTAAGTTGGTTCATGATATTTGTTTGCGAACCTTTAATTAGTTGTTCGATGTTCTGCATATATTCCTGGTTTTTAGTTTGTTCATTGAAGTGGTCCATGTCTTCCTGTTTCTCAGTGTGCTTTAAAATTTTTTGTTGCCCTCTATTCATCATTTTATCTTGTTGGGTTTATCCAGTTGATTAGTTTCTCTCTCTCTTCTTGAGTTTAATTTAGTTGGTGGTTCTGTGTGTGTGTGTGTTATGTTTTCTCTTTGACACATTTTCTTCATATTTTCTTTCCTTGATTCTTTCTATGTTACCTTGAAGGCAAAATATTAGTGCCAGCAGAATTGAAAGATGTGAGAAATGAAAAAGGATAAAAGTAATATTGAAAAAAGTTAGAAGAGGGGCCTAATAGGACTTAGTGAAAAGAATATTTAACATTTGTAGGAAGTGTACAGTAATAAGAAAAAAAGTGGAGTAACTACAATGGCCTGGGAAATCAAACAGAGAAATTATATATAT
>JAKSZT010003562.1:0-10627 GCA_026826555.1 Tolypeutes matacus
TATTACATGGAACCCACTGGGATTCCCATGTTGCCCACCTCCCACACAGTATCCATTTTAATATCCTCATTTTCAGCTGACTGTAATGGTTCAAGAGCAACAGAAATAAGACTATACAAAGACCACACATAACAATGTTTCTGTACAAGAGAAAAGATTTCTACTACCTCTAGGGTACCACAGATACCCCTATATTCTTTAACAGGGTTTTCAAAACTTTGAAATATTCCTCTAACCGAGTCTACTGATTACCCATTGCCCTGATGATCAAGATTATTTGACTCACTAACAGAATGCAAGGACAGTCTGACCCAGTAGTCCTTGTTTCCATGGCACTTATCCAGAGAAAAGATTAGTCATGCTCCACATTGGGTGCCATCAGTTGTAATGCAACATGGAGGTAGATAGAGCTTGGAATGATCCAAAGAAATGTTGGGACGAAGGGACCTCACTCTATGTGGAATGCAGGCAAGTTTATTTAGGCTGAGGCTGCTTTATATACTGCAAAGCTGATAACAAATGTAGGGCATCTTTCACTACTTTATCAGCTTGGTACTTGAGAGTGCTGCCTCTTTCTCTGTTCCCAGACAATCTGTCTTGAGAATTCAGACAATAAATTCTTAGTGGTGTGTTCATTCTGCTCTGCCTCCTCCCTCTGATGTCTGCAGTTTGCAGTGTACTTGGAGACATTTACTAATGTTTCTTTGCCATCAAGCATGCTTTAGAAAATGCTTAACCCTTTATACTCTGGCTCTCAGCATCTTTTCCAACAAGAGAATTTGCATCATGCTTAACTAAGCATGAGGGAATCTGTGTAAGGAAAAAAGAATGAGGTCAATGAGTTTTGCCAGTTTGCCCTACATGTTAGTCTTCCCCTTTACATGTAATGATTGTGAAGTTTTCTTGGAAATTCAACCTAATGAAGTAGTTGAGATTTAATCTTTCAGAGAAACGATTTGGGATTTCATGAATTTGGAAAAGCTAGAGTCCCCTCAAAGAAACATACAGGAGTAAAAACATTTGCATGTAAGGATTATTGGAAATCTTTCAGCCAGGCATTAAATCTCATTGAGCATGAAATATTCATACATTAGTTAGGATTGTAATGTAAATGAGAATCCTTTGATCTGAAACAAAACCTCATGGAATGTGAGAAAATTCAAACTAGAGAGAAAGCATATGAGTGTCCTGAATATAGTCTGCTCTTTACAGTCATTCTTTACTTCTCATTTTGAAAGCCATACAGGGTAACAAGCATTTACCTAGGGCACAAGGATGAGGAGGGTTCATCTAAATCTGGGAGGAATGGGATCTCATGAAGCAGTGGCTGTACTTGGGTGTGGCCTTCATTGAGCAAAATGGGTTCTTGACCACCGATGCACTGGTCCCTAGAATGGTCCCCAGAAGGACTAAATATACTGTGCATTCTCCACCAAATCTTATTACCAAAATCAAGTTTGTAACTCAGAGAGGTGTGCCATAATTCCCATCCACCGAGTCATAGTGCATAGATTTCCCTGGGTGGTGGTGGGGCAGGAAGCAGGCTGTAAAATTGAAAGCACCTAATTTCTTCTCCAAAGATCTGATTACATTTACAAAAGAATGGATAAATTCAAAACTAAGGGTGCTCTCAAAAGCCATGGAGAGAGGTGGGACCAAGATGGCATTAGTGTAGGAGGGCACAAATTGCAAGCTCCCAGAGCAAGGCGGATAGTGGACGGGATCCTGCCTGGGGGTCTGTGCTGTGCACACGTGGAGTGAGAAGCCTGGTACATCTATCTGCGTATATCAACGGCAAGGATGGAACGGTAGAGATTCGTGAGTTTTAAGGCTGCCAGTGGTGGTTGGCACAGACGGTTTAGCCCCGCGGTTAGGGAGGAAAAATAAAATAAAATAAAACTGCCATTTGAAGCCGCAAGCAGGGTGAAAAAGTTTTATTTTCTGGGGATCTGGCTGCCTGGCACCCCTTGGACCTTGTGTGAACAGAACAACCGTGCTAATCAGTACCCGGTGAACTGGAGGGGGGATTCTGGTTGGGGAACAGAGCTGATTTCCCTAGTGACCCAGGGATAAGATCCGGGTCACTGTGGAGCTAGGAAGAAGGGACACTTCCCAAAAGAGGGAGGGTTCTGTTGGAGGACAGGGAAGGGTATTTTTTTTATTTTTAGACATCGATCTGGCTGCCTGCACCAACCTATAGCTTTGGGGAGCAGATAAGCTGACTTGAAGCAGCATCAGGCTGAGAGCAGATGCGAATCTGCACTCAAACTTATTTACATAGCAGCCTGGTGACGCTCGAGCTCAGCTCCAGAAGGGGCGGAATCGGCCATTTTTAGCACTCCTCACTGACTAACATCAGAGCTACAGCTACCCTGGGGAGTCCAGGAAGTGGGACGTACTTGATTAATTTCCACGGGGCCAGCTAGTGTCCCTTCCGTAAGGGGGTTGATTTAGAGGAGGAATTATTTTGGGTCCTGCATTTCGCTAAGAAAATTAAAATTTAAAAAAAATGCGAGAAGGTCACTACAATAAATGAAAAATAAATTCTTTTTAATTTAGTTTAATAGCTAAAAGCGGCTTCAGGACCTGCATATGGAACCCTGCAAGGAAATTGATTGATAAACACAAGTAGTCAAGAAGGATCCACGTGGACCCTAGGGGAATAATTGAACCCCTTAGCTCTGTTTGACTGCTTGCCTGTGTGGATCTTTGGTTTCTCTCTGTTTCTTTCTGGTCTCTTGCTATTCATTACTCTTTCCTCCCCCCTTTCTTTTTTCTTCTATTTTTTTTTAATTAGATGCTGCCAGCTTTTCGCTTCTTTGCTGGGCTTCTTTTTCAGTAATTTCCCACTCGCTGTATATATTGATTCTGTATTACAAACTATCGCTTATCCTTCCTGCATCTTTTTGCCTTCTGTTTTCTGTTGTGGCTCTTAGAAACATTTTTTCATAGGCGCACAACTTAAGGGTGTCAATTTCTATTCCATCTATTTTGTTTTCTTCTTTTATTTTTATTAGTATTAACTTTTTTCTTTTAGAACTTTCTTTACTATTTCTCTCCCTCCTCATAATTCTAGTCTTCTAAATCACTATATATATATATTCCTTCATTTGTTTTCCCAGTCCATTGTAGGAACTCCATATTTTTTCCTAAACATTCATCTCATTAAATCTCATTTTGTGCCTCTTCTTACTTTTATCAATATAACTATTATCCTTCCGCCTTTCTTACATCTTTTGCCTTCAAGGGAACATAGAAAGAAGCAAAGAAATAAAATAAGAAAAACTGCCAAAGAGAAAACTTAACTCACACGCAGAACCAACAGCTAAATAAAATTCTAGAGCATAGAGAAAAGCTAATCAACTGAACAAACCCATCAAGATAATATGATGACCAGAGGGCAACAAAGAATACAAATGACTCTGAGAAACTGGAAAACATGGACCAGTCCAATGCACAAAATAAAAACCAAGAAGCAATGCAGATCATCGAACAACTAATCAAAGCTATCCAAACAAAGATCATGGACCAACTTAAAGAACTGAAGGAAGAGATTAAGGATATAAAGAAGACACTGGGAGAACATACTGAAGAAATATCAAACATGTCTAAAAAGGTAATGGATATGATGGTGAACAATGGCACAAGCCAGGAAATGAAAAAGACACTGGACTCACATGGCAGCAGATTTGAACAGGCAGAGGAAAGAATTAGCAATTGGAACACAATACAGCTGAAATCAAAGAGATTGTAGAACAGATAGACAAAAAGATAGAAAAAATACAACATGGATTCAGGGAATTAACTGATAATGCAAAACACACAAACATATGAATTATGGGCACCCCAGAAGGAGAAGAGAAGGGAAAGGGAACAGAAGGAGTTTTGAATGAAGTTATGGCTGAAAATTTCCCAACTCTATTGAGAGAGATGGATGTGCAGATCCAGGAAGCACAGCACACCCCAAATAATATAAATCCCAACAGGCCAACTGCAAGACATATACTTGTCAAAATGTCCAATGCTCAAGACAAAGAGTCAATACTCAAGGCAGCAAGAGAAAACAGAACCATCACATACAAGGGAAGCACAATAAGATTAAGTGCTGATTTCTCAGGTGAAACCACGGAGGCAAGAAGACAGTGGTATGATATAGTCAAAACACTAAAAGAAAACAACTTCCAGCCACGAATTCTCTATCCAGCAAAATTGGCAATCAAAATTATGAAGAGTTCAAAATATTCACAGATAAACTGAAATTAAGGGAGTATGTTGATAAGAAACCAGCACTTCAAGAAATATTAAAGGAGTCTCTACAAGTTGAAAGGAAAAAAGAAGAGAGAGAGAGTTGGAGGAGAGTTTAAAAACAACTGAAAAGACAAAAAGAGAAAGAAAACAATATATGACATACATTAACCCAAAGATAAAATGGTTGAAGTAAGAAATTCGTTATGAGTAATAACACTGAATGTTAATGGATTAAATTCACCGATCAAAAGACACAGATTGGCAGAATGGAAGAGAAAATATGATCCATCTATATGCTGTCTATAAGAAACCCACATTCGACCAGGAATTCAAGGAGGCTGAAAGTGAATGGCAGTAAATCCATTTTACAATCTAACAATAGCCAAAAAAGGGCAGGAGTAGCTATTCTAACATCAGACAAAATAGACTTTAAATGCAAAACTATTGGAAGAGACAAAGATGGACACTACATACTAGTAACAGGAGAAATATCTCAAGAAGAGAGAACAATCATCAATATATATGCACATAATCGAGGTGCCTCAAAATACATGCAGGAAACTCTGGAAAAAATAAGAGGAGAAATAAATGCCTCTACAATTATAGCAGGGGACTTCAACACACCACTATCATCATTAGACAGAACATCTGGACAGAGAATCAATAAAAAAGGAAGGCACTCAACAATACATTAGAAGACCTGGACTTAATAGACATATACAGAAAACTACACCCAAATACAGGGGGATTTATATTCTTCTCGAGTACACATGGAACATACTCCAAAATATACCACATGCTAGGCCAAAGAACAACACTCAATGAATTCAGAAAGATTGAGATTATACAAAATAACTTTTCTGACCACAACGGAAAGAAGTTGGAAATCAATAAGTGCCAGAGAAACAAGTTAGGCACAAGGATATGGAAGTTAAACAACACAGTCTTAGAAAAACAGTGCGTCAAAAAGGAAATTTCAAAAGAAATCAGTAACTACCTTGAAATTAATAAAAACAACAACACAACATATCAAAACCTATGGGATGCAGCGAAAGCAGCCCTGAGAGGGAAGTTCATAGCCATAAATTCATATATGATTTTGAAGAAAGAGCTAAAATAGAAGACCTAACTGCACACTTGGAGGAATTGGAAAAACAACAACAAACTAAACATAAAGGAAGTAGAAAGAAGGAAATAACAAAGATTAGAGCAGAACTAAATGAAATAGAGAATAAGAAAGCACTGGAAACAATAAACAAAACCAAATGTTGGTTCTTCGAGAATATCAACAAAATTGACAAACCCTTATCCAGACTAACAAAGAAAAAGAGAGAACAGATGCAATACATAAAATAAGGAATGAGCAAGGTTTTATCACTACTGACCCAACGGAAATAAAGAGTAGCATAATAGGATACTTTGAAAAATTATTTGCGAACAAGAATGACAATTTAGAGGAAATGGACAAGTTTCTAGAAACCCACAAACAGCCGACATTGATGAAAGAATAAATAGATGAACTCAACAATCCAATTACAAGTAATGAGATAGACTCAGTCATTAAAAACCTCCCAACTAAGAAGGGTCCAGGATCAGATGGCTTCACAGCTGAATCTACCAAACATTCCAGAAAGAGCTAACACCAATTCTACTTAAGCTCTTCCAAAAAATAGAAGTAGAAGGAATATTACCTAACTCATTCTATGATGCCAACATTACGCTAATACCAAAACCAAATAAAGATACCACAAGAAAGGAAAATTACAGAACAATATCTCTCATGAACCTAGATGCTAAAATCCTTAACAAAATACTTGCTAATCACATTCAACAACATATCCAAAGGATTATAAACCATGACCAAGTGGGTTTCATCCCGGGTATGCAAGGATGGTTCAATATAAGAAAATCAATCAATGTAATACACCACATATACAGATTGAATGAAAAAAATCACATGATCATCTCTATAGATGCAGAAAAAGCATTTGACAAAATACAGCACTCTTTCCTCATAAAAAGTCTACAAAAGTTAGGAATAGATGGAAACTTTCTGAAAATGATAAAGGGTATATATGAAAAACCCAAAGCTAACATCATTTTCAATGCTGAAATCCTAAAAGCTTTCCCTCTGAGATCGGGAACAAGACAGGGATGCCCACTATGACCACTCCTATTTAACATTGTCTTAGAAGGACTTGCATGAGCACTGAGACAAAAAAAGGACATAGAAGGCATCCAGATTGGAAAAGAAGAAGTAAAAATTTCATTATTTGCAGATGACATGATCCTATACATAGAAAGCCCTGAGAAATCTACAAGGCTTCTAGAGCTTATAAAGGAGTTCAGTAATGTTGCAGGCTATAAGATCAATGCTCAAAAATCAGTAGCATTTCTGTACACCAATAACGAGCAAACTGAGGAGGAATTCAGGAAAAAAATACCATTTACAATAGTAAATAAAAGAATCAAATACCAAGGAATAAATTTAACTAAAGATGTAAAGGACTTATATACAGAAAACTACACAACACTGTTAAAGGAAATCAAGGAAGACTTAAATAAATGGAAAAATATTCCCTGTTCATGGATGGGAAGATTAAACATCATCAAGATGTCTATCCTACCCAAATTAATCTACAGATGCAATGCAATCCCAATAAAAGTCAACACTGTATTTTTTAAGGAACTGGAAAAACTAACCACAAATTATATTTGGAGAGGCAAGAGGCCCCGAATTGCCAAAGATATATTGAAAAAGAAAAATTAAGTTGGAGGTATCACACTACATGACTTTAAAACGTACTACAAAGCTACAGTGATCAAAACTACGTGGTATTGGCACAAGGATAGACCTACTGAACAATGGAACCGAATTGAGAGTTCTGATATAGATCTTCACATATACAGTCATCTTATATTAAACAAGGCCATGAAGCCCACTCAGTAGGGAGAGAATGGCCTCTTTAACAAGTGTTGCTTGGAGAACTGGATATCTCTATCCAAAAGAATGAGAGAAGAATACCATCTCACACTTTATACAAAAATCAACTCAAGATGGATCAAAGATCTAAATATAAGAGCCAAAACCATAAAAACCTTGGAAGATAATGTAGGGAAGCATCTACAGGACCTTGTAATAGGAAATGGTTTCATGAATTTCACACCCAAAGCACGAGCAGCAAGAGAAAAAATTGATAAATGGGATCTCCTCAAAATTAAAAACTTCTGCACCTCTAAGGATGTTATTAAGAAAATAAAAAGGCAGCCTACCCAAAGGGAAAAAATATTCGGCATCCATATATCTGATAGGAGCCTAATATCCTGCATATATAAAGAAATCCTACACCCTGAAAATAAAAGGACAAACCACCCATTGAAAAAATGGGTATGTGAACTGAAAAGACACTTTTCCAAGGAAGAAATACAAATGGCTAAAAAGCACGTGAAAAAATGCTCAACATCGCTTGCTATCAGGGAAATGCAAATCAAAACTACAATGAGATACCATCTTACACCCATCAGAAGGGCAGCTATTAAAAAAGAAGAGACACTAAATGTTGGAGAGGATGTGGTTGAATAGGAACGCTCATCCACTGCTGGTGGACTGTGGTATGGTCCAGCAACTGTGGAGGACAGTTTGGCGGTTCCTGAGAAAACTAACAATAGATCTTCCATATGATCCAGCAATTCCACTGCTGGGTATATACCCAGAAGAACTGAAAGGAAACTAACAAACAGATATATGCACACCAATGTTCATAGCGGCATTTTTCACCATTGCCAAAAGGTGGAATCAGCCTCGGTGCCCATCAACAGATGAATGGATATGCAAAATGCGGTACGTACATACAATGGAATATTACTCAGCTGTAAGAAGGAACAAAGTGCTAACACATGGAATAACGTGGATGAATCTTGAAGACCTTATGTTGAGTGAAGCAAGCCAGGCACTGAACGATGAACAGTATATGACCTCACTGATCTGAACTGAGTAAAGTGAGCAGTCTTTGAGAACCACTGTCTGAAAGATAGGTTAACAAAGGAGAATAAGAGAAAAGGAGGCTTTGAGACATCACCCATATGGACATAATCTATGGTAAAGGGATAGAGTGTGGTTGCATGTTGGGGGATGGGGCAGATCAGTGTTGGTGTTCCTGGGTTTGGTGGTGCAGCACTGGTGGGTGAGTGGATTAGGAAGGGCAGGTTCAAATCCCCAGGACATGTAACTGTGAATCTCGACATTCCATGGGTAGGGAGAGGGTGGTATCATGTGCCCTGGGGTGCTGGGCGAAGGGAACAGTCAAGATCTAATGGTGTGTTTGGTGGTCATGGAAAGCTTTTCATTAACTTACAGTAATGGACACAGGACATGGTAAATATCATCAAAATTATTAATCTGTATCATCTAAATTGTAAACTATATTGTAAATAATTGACAATGTTTAGTTGCAATATTTTACTATCTGTATAACAGTTATAAAAATGTTAACATCCAAAAAAAGGGGTGTGTGTTAATATGGGTTTGGGAAGGGGGGGTGGTTTGGTATCTGGGAGTCTCCAGCACTCCGTGTGTGACTTTGCTGTGACATAAAACTTCTTTGAAAATTAAATGAAAAATTGGGAGGCAATGGGGATTGAGAGGGCGAATGTATCACCACACACCAGACACCCGATAACACAGTGATATAAGGAAGGAAAGATAAGAAAAGAGAAAGGAAAAAAAAAAGAATATATATATATATTTTTTTAAAGGCATTTCCTTTACTTTTTTGCCGATTTTTTGAATGTCCCAATCTGCTAATTATATTTTATTTTGTTTTGTTTTTTGTTTGATTATTTGTATTTCTTCCTTTTCTTTTTTTTTCCCCCTGATTTTCCGTATGTTTGTCTCTTGCATGTAAGCTTATCATACTTGTTTCTTTTTTCCTAGTAAGTGTATTTGATTATTTTGTGGACTACTTGTTCATGGAGGATTTGGATCTCAGAAGGGTTACAATGGGTACTGCAGGGTATTATTGGTTGGGGGTGTCTGGGAGGGGTGTTTCATGGGAATTAGTTCATCCGAATCTACATGAAAGATATACAAAATTGTTCAAAAGATCAAAAGATGGGGCATTTTCACGATGAGTGGGCAATCACACAATAAATGAGGGAATCTGAATTCCTAGCCTGGAGAGTTCTGCCACAGTCTCCAAGGGAGCAGCAATAGTCCTCTGAGTGCAGGGACAGTGTCTGTCAAAAGAGGATGACCCACTGATGTGTTCTTTTTATTGATGACTACCCTTGTGAGTCTTTGCTCTTGTAACTGAGACTTAGCCTGTAGTTGTGTGGTGCCTAAGGGTTGCAACCTGAGAGCCTCCTTGTTGCTCAAATGTGGCCTCTCTCTAAGACAAACTCAGCATATGAATGCATTACCTTCCCCGAACATGGGACATGACTCCCGGGGATGACCATCCCTGGCAACAAGGGAGAAATACCAAGTGCCAACAGGCAACACAACTGGAAAAAGACCTTGAATTAAAGGGGGAAAAGGTAAAGACAAATGAGTTCAAGTGGCTAAGAGACTTCAAAGAGAGTCGGGAGGTCATCCAAGAGGTAATTAGGAGGTCATAGAACATCTAAGTGCCTATCACCCCACTCAGAGGGGCTCCTGAGAGCTCTGGAGACACCCAGGTCCTATATAAGTGGGGATAGTGCCAGAGACTGATGCCTTATCAGTGGGCTCTATTTTGGAATCTGTGCTCCTGAGAGTGAAAGAATTGGACTCAAATAAATCCTCCCTGCACATGGTTCATCAGTCCCTTCTATTCTAACCTATATGTGATGTTGAAGTTTTTAGGTATACTTCCAGATACTGGAGCCTCTGGCCTACCTATGTGCCAGGTGTGTGTGGAATCTCAGTGGTGCTGCATCTCTTACCCTACAGCTCAATGGACTCATCCAGTCACCTGGCGAGGAGAAAACGATGGGCAATGGCCATCCCAGGGAATGGAGAGGGCCTGCATCTGCAGAAAGGATCATCCCACCCAACATATCCATGGGATATAAGCCCTCTCTCACTTAGAGGTGGAGTGGACATCACCATCCCAGTTCCCTCAGGTGTAGGGGAAAAACTATGGACTAGAGTGGACTTGATGGTATTCTCTTGTTCACATATGGTGATTCTAGCAATGGAAGAAATTATAACAATGAGGTGGAGCCAGTGGCCACTTGACACTTTTGTTGCAGGGAGGAGATGAGCAGTTGAAATACAGGGGCTTTTTTGGGATTTGGAGGTTGTCCTGAGTACCGTTGTGGCAACGGATTTAGGCCATTTTAAATCAGCACACACCACTCAGAACTGTGTGGGAGAGAGTGTGGTCTATGGTGTGAACTG
>JAKSZT010003903.1:5062-23917 GCA_026826555.1 Tolypeutes matacus
TATATGTCTTGGAGTTGGCCTGTTGGGATTTATACTATTTGGGGTGCGCTGTGCTTCCTGGATCTGCACATCCATCTCTCTCAATAGAGTTGGGAAGTTTTCAGCCATAACTTCCTTCAACACTCCTTCTGTTCCCTTTCCCTTCTCTTCTCCTTCTGGGATGCCCATAATGCATATGTTTGTGTGTCTTGCATTATTCTTTAATTCCCTGAGACCATACTGGATTTTTTCTATCTTTTTGCCTATCATTTCTACAATATCTTTTATTTCAACTGTATTGTCTTCCATATCACTAATTCTTTCCTCTGCCTGTTCAATTCTGCTGCCATGTGAGTCCAGCGTCTTTTTCATTTCTTGACTTGTGTCTTTTTCGTCATCATATCCATTACCTTTTTAAGTGTGTTAGCTATTTCTTCAGTATGTTCTCCCAGTGTCTTCTTTATATCCTTAATCTCTTCCTTCAGTTCTTTAAGTTGGTCCATGATATTTGTTTGGATAGCTTTGATTAGTTGTTCAATGTACTGCATTGCTTCCTGGTTTTTATTTTGTGCACTGGACTGGTCCATGTTTTCCAGTTTCTCAGAGTCATTTGTATTTTTCTGTTGCCCTCTGGTCATCATATTATCTTGATGGGTTTGTTCAGTTGATTAGCTTTTCTCTATGCTCTAGAATTTTATTTAGCTGTTGGTTCTGCGTGTGAGTTAATTTTCTCTTTGGCAGTTTTTCTTCGTATTTTATTTCCTTGCTTCTTTCTATGTTCTGAATCTCCACTGCTCCGTCCACGCCACCGATCCATGCAGATAGATATCCCAAGCCTCTCACCTCACGCGTGCACAGCAAAGACCTCCAGGCAGGACCCCGTCCTCAATCCGCCTCGCTCTGGGAGCTTGCAGTGTGCTGCTCTTAATCTTAATACATTTTTATGGTTGTGAACTCATTGTAAAAAGGACTTTTTGATGAGGTTATTTTTAGATATTGTGTGGATTACTGGAGGTTTATAAAGATGACCTGGAATTCACAGAGGCCAGACAGCAGAGAATATCACCATGTGGTGGAGGCAGAAATACAAGCCAAGGAATCCCAAAGATTTCTGGCAGTAACACTAGAATTCTACAGACTCCAGGGAGAAAGCATAGCCGCACTGACACCTTGATTTTGGACTTCTAGCTCAGGGACTATACAAAACTGGTGGCAGGCCAGGTTTGTCCCGAGTCATAGCTGACCTATCCTTGAAGTTGAATGTATGCTATACCCAATTTCTTCTTTGACTTTGGATGCCTCATATATCCTTCTTAACATCTTTATCTCCAAACATCCAATAGACATAGGAAAAGTTGCTCAGTCTCACTATTAACCAAACAATGTAAAAAACAGATAAGTTAGTTGTTTTTACCTATAATACAAATTAAAATTAAAAAGGTCAATAAAACTCACTGTTGGTGAGGAGATGAGGAAATGGTCAGCCTCATGAACCATCATTGATGGTGATGTAAAGTGTTACATCCTTTCTGGAGAACAATTTCACAGTATAAGTAAAAACTGAAGAAATTAAAGATCTGTGATTCAGTAATTCTCCTTTTATTAACTTGGGACTATTTAAATAAATTATTGTGTATGTATTCAGTGCTTCCATTAAAAATGATAATTTAGAAGAATTTCAGTTAAAGATGTTAGAATTGTTACTATTCCACTTTCCTCTGACACTAATTTAAAAATTCTACTTTTGATGAAACTAGCAATCAACCACAACTTAAAATCATGTGAAGAGCTACTAAACACAGTGAAAGTTCTACAAAATTGAGTAAAACCCAAAGCAGACAAACACTTCTGCAGCTCTTGGAACAAGAAGAATCCTCCAAAGTTAGCCCACACCCTTACTGCAAATCAGGGTTTTTCCCTTCAATGACAAGGTCTGTAAGTGCAAACAAGTCAATGAATCCTGTTTGATAACAGCTAGTGGCAGAGGAGGTGGAGGTAAACAAGAAAAAGTACATATATTGCATTTTGGGAAAAAAAAAAAAAAAAGCCCGACAGCTAACTCAGGATACAGACAAAATCCCAGGACAGAATTTTAGTAAGAACAACTGACATAATCCAAGCTTCTTTAATTCAAGCCATTATACCACCCTCACATTGTTTTTCTGGAAAATGCTGACTCAGAAAAAATAATGCCCCCATTTAAGATGAGTAATAATCACAAAGAAATCACCATAGGACAAATTCAAGACACTATAAGAAAAATAAACTAAAGAATAGGCAAAATATATATACCGTTAAACAAAGAAAAGTATTCAACAAACATTCTTCCATAAATCACACAAATGGATGAACAAAACAATTCATAGAAGAGATTTAAGGATACAAAGAAAGATGATATAACAACTAAAAGAAATAAATTAGTAAATAAATGGGAGAGAAATATAAAATAAAATGCAAAATAAACACTGCTGAAAACAGGTCAGGGACATGAAACACAAGTTTGAAATATATTAAGCAAAATAAAATGAAATTGTAAATATTCTCACTGTCCTGATTTTGTGATAATCAGGGTAGGCTAAACATTTGCTATATTAGAAACCATGCATGTGTCCCCAGATGTAGTTTTTCTCCCCAGGTCTGGTTTTTGGAATGCTGGTGATAAACTAAGCCTGATTTATTATATGACCGTCCTGTATGGGAAAAAAAATGTAACTTTGGGTATCTTTGGTCTACCTTAAGAGATATAGCAGGGGAACAGATGTGGCTCGGGTTGTTGGGCATCTGTCTCCCATATGGAGTGACCAGGTTTCAATCCCCAGGAACTCCTGTAAAAAATTTTTAAAAAGAAAAATATATAGGGCACATGGGCCACTAGGTCCCATGCATGGGTTAACCACTATGCTCTGCAAGCCACACAGCAAGGTGATGACAAAACGGGAGAGCACCACAAGGGAGAACCAAAATGAGACACACTGAAAAACCAGGAACTAAGGTAGCACAGGTGATAGGATGCCTCTCTCTCACATAAAAGGTCCCAAGGATCAAATCCCACTGAATACAGGGGGAGAAGGATGAGAAGAGAGGGCAGGAAATAGACACAGAGTCGTCCAGTGAAAGGACACAGAAACAGTAAAACTCGGGCAGGGTAAAAATCGATAAACATAAATAAATAAATAAATAAATAAATAAATAAATAAATAAATAAATCCTTTTAAAAAATGTATAGGGGAAGAAGATACGGATTAAATAGTTAGTAGTAATGATTTGAGGATGCACTTTCATGATTTGTTTACAAATGTTTCACAAAAATGCAGGGTGTTTGTGTGGGGCAGTGATGTGTGGGAGCCCTGTATGATGTTATGCATGTTTATTTTGTAAGTTCATGATGTTTACTGAAAACTTATAGTTTATGTATGTTCATGAATGAGTGATATGCTTCAATAAATTTTTAAAAATAAATAAGAAAATAAAATGGAAAAGAACTGAAAGATTAAAGTATTAGTGAAAAATGACAGATATGGAAAAGAGATCCAAAATGTATAATTGGTGTCTCTGAAGAAAAGAATAGAAGAAATGTGTCATTTTTTAAAACTGAAAGGGAAACACTGTATTTTACGCATGATTTCTCTGTAAACCTACAACTTTTCTAAGAAAAAGCAAAAAATACCTCAAGAAATTTTTCTAAAATAAGTAAGATTTGAATGTTCAGAAAATCATTACCAAGGCACAAAAAAGTAGCTTATGGCCATAATTTTTATTCTGGCACATCTGAAGAAATTATCATGAAAGAAGATGAATAAGAGGGATGGAAATATGTTAAATAGTATAGAGGGTAGAGTGATAAATCTAACACAAACAAATCAGGAATATGGAGAGAGAGAAAATAGGAAATTCTATAACTGAGTGTTTTCCAGACACCTATATTCAGTTTCACAGAGCCAAACAAATTCCAAGTAGAATGAACATACACATGTGCATGTATGTGCACACACACACACAATATAGTGAACCTGCAGAATGCCAATGACAGAGAAGATCATAATAGTAGCAAGAAGTAGAATTCTTAAGCACTTCACCTCTTGCATTACCATTACTAAGAAGACCAACTACTCTGGCATGGAGAAGTATGTGGAAAAGCTCCTAAGCACCATATGTTTAAGAAGGAAAACAATTAGTCTAAGACTGGGTTTCTTGATAGCAAGAAATTTAAGCAGAAAACAATGGTATAGTATCTTCAATGTACTATTGTGGCAGTTTAAGATTATTTATGAACTGCAAAATGAGAGATTATGTCTGTAAACTAGTCTGTTCCTCTGGGCTTGATACCCTTTGATTTTATTATTCAAAGGCTTACATTTACTTGATCAAATTAAGATTAGGGCTTTGATTTGACAAAGTCATTAGGGGGTGATTCAGCATTGAGTCCTCTCCCCCTTGGTGAGCTGATATAAATGGGCACTCACTCAAGAGAGACAAAAAGATACACATGGGAAGAGAAAAGCTCCATACATACCAGAGCAGAGTACTTTTTCAGCTTTTATCCTGCAGCCTGGGAAGAAAGGTAAGCCATTCACCTGATAATTTACAGCTGACTGTGTTAAGAGAACAGAGCAGCTGAGACCTATGCCAGTCTAAAGCTGTGATAGGAAGAAGATTGGGTCCATAGAGCCTTAAGACCAAGAAGGAAGGTTGAACCCTCACAGAAATCAGCAACAGACCTGGGTGAGAAAGTATCTCTTATGGTACCTTGAATTGAACTCTTTAGGGTCTTGTAATGGTAAGCTTTTACCCCCAAAAAATGTCCTTTATAAATGCCAATAGATTTCTGGCATTTTGCATCAGCATAACTTTGGCTGCCTAATACAACTGTGGAAAAATAAAACCTAGAATTCCATACCTAGTAAAAAATATATTTCAAAAATAAAAGCAAAATAGACACTTTCAGGCAAACAAATTCAAGTCTCATACAAAGAGAATTCTTTTTGGGGGGGGTTATAAAGGATATTTATTTGAGGTAGGAGCTTACAATTCCCATGCCATAAAGCATAAATTACTTCCCTCACCAAAGTCTATTGCCACATGTTGGAGCATCATGGCTTCCAACATCTACCAGGGTTCAGGCTTGCTTGGTTCCTCTCTTCCCAGGGCTCGCTTCTCTCCAGGCTCAGCTGCTCTGCTTTCTCCACAGCTGTAGACTATCAGGTGAACAGCTCTTTCTCTTGACCTGAAGCCTCAGCCTGTGTTTAATGGAGACTCCTCGGCTTCTTCAAGTACCTGCTTCTCTGTGTGTTTACTTACTGGAATCCAGGATCAAAACTCCCAAGAGAATTCTAATGAATTCCAGAAGAAGAAATCTGATCTAGATGGAAGGCCTAACATGCAAGAAAGAACTATGAGCAGAGGAAGTAATGCATAGATATATAAATCTAAATAAACAATAACTGTTGACACTATTTCTTGTGGATTAAAAATGTGGTAGAACTAAAATACACAATAATAGCATGAAAGTAAGGAGGGGTGATCAGAATTAAAGTGCCTTAAAAGCCTTATATTTTCTGAAAGAAGATAAATTGATTAAATTTACATTTTGATATACCAAATGTGCATCTTAATATTTCTAGAGTAACCACTAAAGGAACAAAGAAATAAAGTGTATAAAATCCAACCTAAGAGGGGAAAAAGGAAATGAAATATACCTAAGCAATCAGTCTAAAAAATGATACATAGAAAATGGAGAAGAAAAAGAAAGCACAAAATAAGGTGACAGAAATAATTAGAAACATATTAATATTAAAATCAGTATTGCAGTCTTGAAATCTCTAAAAAGACAAAGACAGACTGGAAAAAATCTAGTTATATCCTATTTAAAAGACAAATCTTAAAACATAAGGATACAGATGGAATGCAAGTAAATGATGGGGAAAAGATATACTCAGCAACTATTAAGCATAACTAAAAATACTATATGTATATTTATATTACAAAAATAGATATTAATGCAGAGGGATCCACTAGATATAAAGGCCATTATATACGGCTTAATGGTTCAATTTGCCAGGAAAATAAGGCAGAACAATTCTAAACTTGCAGGCACCTAATAACATAGCTTCAAACCATAGAATGCAAAAACTGAGAGAATTATAAGGGAAAACAAATTAATCTAGTATGATGATGGGACATTTTAACAAAGTTCTTTCAATTAATAATGCCCAAAACAACAAAAACCACCCAGTAAGGATATACAAGGTTTTTTTGTTTTGTTTTGTTTTTTTCAATTTTATACCAGGTTTATTTAGAAATTCTTACATCTATTGCTTTTATTTTATTTTATTTTATTTTTTTATTGTGGGTTCGGGAGGTCATCCCAGAGGTGACTCTTACGCACACCTCAGTAGGAGCTCATAGAACATCTAAGTGCCTATCACCCCACATAAAGGAGCTCCTAAGAGCTCTGGAGACACCCAGGTCCTATATAAGTGGGGTTAGACCCAGAGACTGATGCCTTATCAGTGGGCTCTATTTTGGAAATTGTGCTCCTGAGAGTGACAGAATTGGACTCAAATAAGTCCTCCCTGCACATGGTTCATCAGTCCCTTCTATTCAAACCTATATGTGATGCTGAAGTTTTTGGTATACTTCCAGAGACTGGAGCCTCTGGCCTACCTATGTGCCAGATATACAAGGTTTTAAAAACCCAATGAAGAGCTTTTGTGAGCAGATATGTACAGAATATAATATTCAATAAGTGGAGAATGTACATATATTTAAGCACACATGGCAGAGTTTGAAAATCAACCACCTACTGAGTCCTAGGGCAAGTCTCAACAAATTTTAAATGATATAAAATCACATGACACAAATTATATAACCACAAAGCTATTAAGTTATCAATAAAGAAAATAAATAGTGAAACCCTTGAAATGTGGAAATTAAGAACAAGGCCTAAATAACTCATGGTTCAAAGAAAGAAATCATAATGGAAATTTTGAAATATTAAGAACTAAATGCTAAGAGACTAGATATTAAAATTTATGAGAAGCATCTAAAGAGGTACATAGAGATAAATATATAGCGTTAAGTGCTTATCTTAGAAAATAATAGAAACTGATCATCAAAATTAGGCATGTAAATTAAGAAATTAGAAAGAATAAAATTTTAAAAATCAAAAGAAATCAGAAAGGAAGAAATAATGAAAAAATAGACCAGAAATTAATAAAATAGAAAACAAGCATACAGTAGAGAATATTAAAACAGTTAAATCTTTCAACAGCTCATCCCCTCCGTACCCCACGGTGTGAACTGTGGTCTATGGTTGTTGGCAAGGCTCCAGGATGTGTAAGTTCATTGAGGGTGGTGGGCCACACTTGTGGGAGATGTTTGTGTGGGATGTGGTGGGAGGTGTGGGAGATGGGCAACATGGGAATCCCAGTGTGTTCTGTGTAATATTTTGGGTAATCTAAGCACCTCTTAAATATATGTATATATATATAACATTTTTGTAAGCAAATACACATATATGCATATATATTTATATATCATTTTGCAAATGTTTGTATGTATTGTGAGAATTTTGATTTTTATCCACAATAAAAATAAATAAAAAATAAAAAAAAACAGTTAAATCTTAATTACCCAAAAATATACCAATACAGGGAGCAGATGTAGCTCAAGTGGCTGAGCACTTGCTCCCCATATACGAGGTACTGGGTTCAATTCCAGGTACCCCCTAAAAAATAACAGTGACAGAGATCAATTCTTCCTTCATTGGTCTTTACACTTAATATAACTGCACCAAAAATCTCAAGAGTTTTTTTTTTTTTTTTACATTTTGGTCGTACTTGACAAGATGATTAAAAATTTGAAACAGAAGAATAAAAGGCCAAGAATAGCCAAGATCCTCTGGGAGGAAAAATGAAATACAGCTTTGTCCTACCGAATACCAGAACCAATAGTAAAGCTTTGTTTTTAAGCCAGGGTAGTACTTCAAATAGGCAAATTTACAGGTAATATAATAAAGATCACAGAAACAAGACAAATACATATTGGGTTTTGATGGTAACAGGTGGTATGTCAAATCAGTGGGGAAACATTGAGTTAGAAAAAAATAGGCTATATGGGAAAAAATGAAATTGGATTTCTTCTCTCACACCACATACAAAGCAAACAAAAACAAAACAGATTTTTAAAAGACATACAAACCAAACAAAACTACACCTCCACTGTAAGGACCTGAATAAGAGAAGTAAAACTTTAAAAAATAGTTAAATAATTTTCTGACCTTGAGGTTTGAAAAGATTTACAAACAGACATATAAAGTTAAACATAATATATGTTTCAAAACTGAGCTGTATTAAAATTAATAATTTGTTTATTAAATCCCACCTTGAAGAAAATAAAAAGACAAGTTGCATTCTGTGAGATATTTGCAAAGCTTTTGTGGTACATACCATTCGAAAATGACCACCGTGAATGCCTTCCTTGCTTGTACATGCATGCCACTCAAAAAGCGGCATCTATATACCCTCCTATTGAACCTGGGCTTCCTTCTGTGACTACCTTTGACCAACAGAGTGAAGTGCAAGCAATGATGCTTACTTAGCTCTTAGGAGGCCTGCTAGATTCCACTTGAGCTCTTGCATTACCATTACTAAGACTGACTACCTTAACATGGAGAAGAATGAGGAAAAGTTCCTAAGCACCAGATACATGTGAAGCCTCATTCCTCTAGGATCCTCCACAGGACAACACCAGCTGGGCCCACCAGGATCCTACAGCCTCCCAGTCCCTTCCCACCAAGGCTCCACAGATTGGAACCTCATTGCCATTACCCAAACTGCTGTAGCCACTCGGGAGACTTGGACCCTCCATAGGCCCCTCGGTCAGACAGTGACTCCAGCTGAGTGGCAAAAGGATGGTCCACACATGCCTGAATGCCCCAGACGAGGGCATGACCCCAAAGCCTTCCTCACCTTAAGCTCCACACCAACTGTGACTCGCAACAGGCATCTGAGCACCCTGTCTGAGGTGAAGTGGGCTGGTCCCTGGTGCAAAGGATGCTGGTGTGAGGGGAGATGTGGGCCAGAATCTGGTGCAAAGAATACCGGGATGAGTGGAAGACATGGGCAAGATGCTGGTGCAATGGATGCTGGAGGAGGTGGTCAGGGAACAAGGACTGACACATGGATAAGGAGGTGGCCTTCTTCCTCCAAGATTCCAACTGGAGTGAATCCACATCCACTTTCAGTGGTGAGGAAACATAGTGTGGCCAAGAAGAATATGCTAAGGCACACTTGCTGAGTTTAAAGACCTCTGTCTAACCTGTCTGCTACTTGCAAGCATTCCCTGGGTGGGGACAAAAGGTAAAAGAAAAAATTAACTGCAGAGCAGGCAACGTTCTGGAATCTTTAAAAGAGGTGACATATATTTTAAGATTTTCAAACCCCTTGGCTGTGAACTGTCATTAAAAAGCTCCAATTATTAGGGAAGGATTGTATATGGGAATGCAATATGATGGGTCAAAAAATGAAAATTCTAAGAAAAATTAAATACATGTACATATATATGTATGGCCATATATATTATATGAAAATGTCCCATTTCTTTTTAAATGGTTTATAAGAAATTTAATGAGGAAATGTCCTATAGTTCACTCAACTATCCAGCATTTACAATGTGCTGTGATAGGTGCACAAAGCAGATGGGTACCTTTCTTCATATTTATTGGTGTGGCACAGAAGGAAAACAATGTAAGGATTTATTGGGGACTGCTATATCTAAAACTGTGTTTAAAAGAATAAACATCCCATTTTAATATTAATATGCATAAATAATAAAATAAATAAAATTTGAGTATGGACTTCTTTCCTTGGAAAGCTGTTTGGCAAGAGGATTTAATTTTCTTGTGTTGGGAAAGAGATAATTATTTTAAAATAAAAATTGTTTTAGCAATAATGTTACCTTATGTGCCAATAACCATCCCTTTTTCAACAAAATTAGCCAAAATTCTGAATCATAACTCAAACTACCAGTTAACAAGCTATCTAAAACAAAATAAGGTAAAGACATTATTGACAGCTGCCCTGAAGCCAGTTCCTCTTCCAGCCTTCCCTGTTTCATCAAGTAGCATCTCTTTCCAGCAAATGGTTTAAACCAAAAACATGGCAATCATCCTTGACACTTCCTTCTCCTTTACCCACTGCCCTAATTCAATCAGTACCATGTCCTGTGGAATCCACCCACAAATCATATGTTTAGTCTGTCATTTTGCTCCATCACAAATGATTCTGCTATAGACAGAGCAATGATCTTCAAACAGTGAAGTGAGATGTTTAGGGATGTGAAGATGCTACTGCTAATTTTATGGGAATCCGATTCAAGAACCTGAGTCTTCACATATATATATATATACCTATTCCTAACATCATGAAGATTTACCTTTCTAACCCCTCGTCCAAAATCTCCCTTCACCCACTTTACAAGACCAAAACAAGTCCTCACCCATCTTGAATTCTACTATGGCACTTTGCCCACACCTACAGGGATACCAAATAGAGAATGAATGGGAAAAAAACTGAGAGGCAGTAAGACATCTCTTTTAATGATTAATCAAAACATTATCAGGCTTCCAAGTTTTTCTCAGTTTTTACATACTTCTGTTAAAATGAAAGGTGGTACTAGTAGTGGCCACTGTTAGGATGTCCTGAAATCAGATATATTGTACAATGTGGGCAGTGGGATTGATGAGGACTTTCTTTTAATGGGATCATCTCTTCCATACTCCGAGTAGTGTCCAAGAAGTCACTGCTTTTAATGGAGAGTATTGAGAATGCAAAACATACAGAAAAAGAAAACAATCTTACAAGCAAACAATAAACAAAAAAGAGCAAGTGTAGCTATATTGAAATCAGACAAAATAGACTTTAAAGGCAAAAATTCTGTAAGATACAAAGACAAACATTATATTCAGAAAAAAATGGGTAATCTTTCAAAAATAAAGAACAAAAACATTTATGCACCTAACATGGGTGCTTCAAAACATCTGAGGCAAACACTGGGAAAACTAAGTGGAGAAATAGATGCTTCTACAATTATACTGGGGGACTTTAATATACCATTATCACAATTAGACAGAACATGTCAATAGAGAATCAGTAAAGAAACAAAGACTTTGAATAATACATTAGAGGATCTGGATCTAACAGACAAATACAGAACAATACACCCAAGTACAGCAGGATATACATTCTTCTTGAGTGCACATGGACCATATTCCAAGATAGACCACATGCTAGGCCACAGAAAAATTCTCAATGAGCTCAGAAAGTCTGAGATCAAACAAAGTAATTTCTCTGACCACAATGGAATGAAGCTGTAAATCAGTAAGGGCCAGAGAACCAGATTAGGCACAAAAAAATGGAAGTTAAACACAATCTTAGACAAACAGTGGGTCAAGGAGGAAATCTCAAAAGAAATCAATAACTACCTTGAAATGAATGAAAAGAACAACAAAACATATCAATACCTCTGGGATGCAGCAAAAACTGTACTGAGATGGAAATTCATAGCCATAAATGCATATAACAAAAAAAAAAGAAGAAAAAGGTAAAATCGAAGACCTAACTGCACACCTGGAGGAATTGAAAAGAGAACAACAAACTAACCCCAGAGGAAATAGAAAGAATGAAATAACAAAGATTAGAGCAGAACTAAGTGAAATAGAAAAGAAGAAAGCACTAGAAAAAATAAACAAAACCAAAACATGGTCCTTCAAGAAGATCAATAAAATTGACAAACCATTAGCCAGACTGAAAAAGAAAAAAAAAAGAAAGCAGATGCAAATTCACAAAATAAGAAATGAGGAAAGGGATATCACCACTGACCCCACAGAAATAGAGCATCATAAGAGGATATTTTGAAAAATTACATGCAAACAAAAGAATAATTTAGGGGAAATGGACAAATTCCTAGAAACTCAAAAGCAGCCTACATTGATAAAAGAAGAAATAGATGAATTCAACAGTCCAACTACAAGTAAAGAGATAGACTCAGTCATCAAAATCTTCCCAACTAAGAAGAACCCAGGACCAGATGGCTTCACAAGTGAATTCTACAAAATATTCCAGAAAGAAATAACACCAATCCTGCTTCAGCTCTTCCAAAAAATAGAAATAGAAGGAACATTGCCTAACTCATTCTACAATACCAACATTACCCTAAAGACAAAGCCAGACAAGGAAGCCAAAAGAAAGAAAATTTACAGACCAATCTCTCTAATGAACCTAGACTAAATCCTCAAGAAAATAATTTCTAATCACATTCAACAACATATCAAATGAATTATAGAACATCGTCAAGAGAGTTTCATCCTGGGTATGCAAGGATGGTTCAACATATGAAAATCAATAAATGTAATACACCACATAAACAGATTGAAAGAAAAAAATCACATAATCATCTCTATAGATGCAGAAAAAGCATTAAAAAAAATACTGCACCCTTTCCTGATAAAAACACTACAAAAGATAGGAATAGAAAGAAATTTTCTGAACATGATAAAGGTTATATATGAAAAGCCCACAGCTAACAACATCTTCAGTGGTGAAATCCTAAAAGCTTTCCCTCTAAGATCGAGAACAAGTCAAGGATGCCCACTTTCAATGGTCCTATTTAACCATTAGAAGAACTGGGTTGACCACTGAGGCAAGAAAAAGATATAAAAGGCATCCAAATTAGAAAGGAAGAAGTAAAAATTTCACTATTTGTAGATGACATGATCCTATCCATAGAAAGCCCTGAGAAATCTACAACAAAGCTTCTAGAACTTATAAATGAGTTCAGTAAAGTCACAGGCTATAAGATCAATTCTCAAAAATCTTTAGCATTTCTGTACACCAATAATGAACAATCTAAGAAAAAAAATCAAGAAAAACATACCTTTTACAATAGTAACTAAAAGAATCAAATACCTAGGAATAAATTTAACTAAAGATGTAAAGGAGTTATATTCAAAAAACTACACAACACTGTTAAAGGAAACCAAAGAAGACTTAAATAAATGGAAGAATATTCCCTGTTCATGGATAAAAAGACTAAACATCATTAAGATGTCTATCCTACCAAAATTAATCTACATATTTAATGCCATCCCAATAAAAATCAACACATTTTTTAATGAATTGGAAAAGCTAACTACAAAATTTATTTGGAAGGGTAAGAGGCCCTGAATCACAAAGGATATGTTGAAAAACAAAAATGAAGTTGGAGGTATCACACTCCCTGACTGTAAAACATACTACGAAGCTACAGTGGTCAAAACTGCACGGTACTTACACAAGAACAGACATACTGACCAACGGGACTGAAATTTTTATTGCCCTCTGGTCGTCTGTTCATCTTGATGGGTTTATTCAGTTTATTAGCTTCTCTTTTTACTCTATGGTTTTATTTAATTGCTGTTTTAGTGTGTGTAAAACACATTGTTCTTCTTATTCTATTTCATTGCTGTTGTTTATGTTCCCTTGGAGTAAAAATTATTGCCAGGGAAAGTTAAAGAGGTAAGAAAAATAAAAGGATAATACTAATAATAATAATTGTTAGAAGATGGACCATTTAAGATCTTGGAAAATGAATATTTAACTCTTGTAAGCAGTTTAGAGTAATAGGAATAGAAATGTGGGGAACCATATAGAGAAAAATATATAGACTAAATTAAAAGGTCACTATGATGAGGAGAGAGGGAAAGAGAAAAGAAAAGACAAAATGAAAAAAGTTAATAAGAGAAAGAGAACAGGTAGATGAGGTAGAAATAAAAACCAGAAAAATTTGGGTCTAAACAGTGGTGAAATGTAAGAACAACAGCAGAAAGGAGAAGATAGACTTATGAAGGATGGAAAAGCAATAGCTTTGGTATACAAAATCAGTATACATAGAAAAAGGGAAATCAAGGAAGAGGAAACACCGTAACCAAGAATCAAGCCAACAGCACCTTGAGGAATTTATCTCTTTGTCTGGCTTCCTCCAGATCGATGCCCTGAGACCTCCTACTCTGTGGGTTCCTGAAACAGCTCACTCAGGCAGGATCTTGCCCCCTCTCAGGTGTGTTTTGTGAGAAAGATCTGCCTATGTTCCTTTGAAAGAAAAAATTTGGACCAGATAAAAGGAAAGAGATAGGAAGACAAAAGGAATAATGGTAATGGTATTAGTAAAAGGCAGGAAAGCAAATGTACAAGACCTAGGAAATTGAAAAACTAACACAAGTAAGCACATAGGAAGAAAATTAGGAATGTGGAATTGAAACAATGAAACAAAACAGAATAAATATACAAATATATAGAATGCATTAAAATGCTGGAATGATGAGAAGAGGGGAAAAGAAAACAGAGAAGGGAGAAGGGGAAAAGTGAAAAAGAGTATTACAGGAAAAAAGAGAGAAAGGGGTAAATACAAGAAAATTTGCTGACCAAATAAAAGAGGGGGAATGAAAACACAAGTATGTAAAACAAAAGGTGTAAAGATGAAGGAGTGAAAAGAAATAGCACAAATAGAATAGATCAGTAACCAAAAGCATAAAAGAAAGACAAAGCAAAAGTAAACAAGCAGAAACAGAAAAGGAGGGGATATAAATAAGCAATAAACAAGACAGGAGCAACTCATTTTTTTAAAAAGGGAGATAGAAGAAAATAATAATAATAAACATGTAAAAACAGCCTTCTTTCTTAGACCCCTAAGGATCTTCTCAGACTGCTGGTGTTCCTCACTCACCTTGCAACCTGTACTCTGCAGGTTTTGAACTGGGTTTTAGTGAGTAAAGTAAGGGAAATTTAAAAAATGAACTTTTTTAAAAAATTAAAAGATCCAATTAAAGCTAATACAAAGAAAATGTCTATATGTTCCCTGTCCTAAAGTTTCAGATGACTGCTTGATAACCTGGTGAATCACTTATCAAGGAATAGCCAGGAATAGAACAAGGGACCTTATATGTGATAGGAAAGAATTCTTCCACTGAGGTATTCTGCCTCTTTGGGTTGACTAGCCTTTCAGAACGCTATCCTCTCCTTCACCCTAGGGCAGGTTAGATCCCCTGCAGTCAGCTGGAGTGGTGCTGATCCTGCCTGTCTCTGCCTCCTCTCTGATGTAATTTCTCTCTTTACCCAAGTGGGTGCTCATGACCGCCAGCCTGGAATGTTCCCCCTCCCCTCTCCCTGTCAAGTTGGGGTCTCTTTCAATATTCAAGTGGGGCCCGGCTGGCTAAACTTGCTGTAAAAATAGTAGTTCTCCATTCTCCCAGACCCCTCTTCCTCCCAGGGAATCTGCCATCACACATCCATTTGGAACAGGGGACTGGAACTCCACCTAATCTGTCCACCATGAGGGCCGGGTATGTGTGCCCCTTCCAGTCACTGAGGTAAGCACCTCCAAATTACTCCTGGCTTCCCTCTCTGTCCAGTATCCTCCTATATGACTCAGAGCACTTCCCATGGAGGAATCTCAGTTAGATACGATTCACCAGTTAATATCTTGGGAGTAGGGTAGGGAAGCTCTTCCCAGCAGCCAGATTTTTTAATAATGATTACTTGTTTTGGTTTCTTTGTGTCTCTGACTCTCACTCTTCTGGGAGTTGGTAAGCAGTGTCCTGGTTTGCTGTGGCCCAAAGCAGGACCCCATTGAAGCCTCTGGCTTTTTGTTGTTGTTTTATGATAGCTAAGATTTATGTCTAACCCATGGGCCATGTTCCCACAATTCCCTTTGTTTTTGGCACGTTTTATTTTACTTTTCACTTGTCTCTAAGAATTTTCTGATTTCGCTTGTAGGTGGATTTCAAAAATTATCATCTTGATTGTATATTTTCCACTTATTTGTACAATCCTAGTTTTCCTCCTGTTATTGATTTTAATATTCCACTGTGGTAGGAGACAAAACTTTGTGTAATTTCATTCTTTTAAAATTTATTATCTACTGCCCTAACATATGGTCTAGCCTGGAGAATGATCCATGGGAATTTTAGAAGAATACATATTCTATAGTTGTTGAGTGGTGTTCTATATGTGTCTCTTAGGCATATTTTATTTATACTATTGTTCAAATCCTCAGTTTCCTTAATAATATTCTGTCTTGATCAATCCATTATTGAAAGTGGTGTTTGAAGTCTCCAACTATTGTTATATAACTGTTTATTTCTTCTTTCCATATTGCCAATGCTGTTTAATGTGTTTTGTGGCTCCTGGCCTAGAGGATGATGATTGTTATACATTCTTGATGGATTGACCCTTTTATTAATATATAGTGTCCTCCATTTTTTTTTCAGTGTAGTTTTTTACTTCAAGGCTATTTTTTCTAATATTAGAATAACTACCCAGCTCTCCTCTAGTTAAACTTTGTATGAAATATTTTTATTCATCTTGAAAAATTCAAACTATTTGTTTCTTTGAATCTAAAGTGAGTCTCTTTAAAAAGTAACATAGATGTTTGAAGTTATTATTTTAAATCCATTCTGCCAATATGTGTGTTTTCATTGTGAGTTTAATTTGAAGCAATTATGAAAAGGCAGACTTTATTTAGCAATTTTTTTCTTAAATTTCTTCTTTATACTTCTGGTTATTCTTTATTTATTATAATTATTATAGAACAATTGGAAAACTTTAAAAATGATTGAAGATATGAATGCACACCACATGGAATATACCAAGCACCAGGGAATGTACATTGGATAAAAAAGATATTGATATTATATGCCTCATTAAAAGAGATTTTTTTAAAAATCGTGTGGGTGTCAGGGATTGTGCACCTAAGTGAAGCCACAGATAATAGTTATTAGTCGTGTTTCAAAGATGCACTGGCCAATTTTGAAATGAATCAAAATTCAATTTTCTTCAGGAGATGGGAACACTTTAATTGTTATGCCCCTTTATTTTATTTTCAGTTTTATTTTTTTATTGTGGGTAAAAATCAAAATTTTCACAAAATATAACATTTGCAAAATGATATATAAATATATATGCATATATGTGCATTTGCTTACAAAAATGTTATTTATGTATATATATAAATATATTTTAAGAGGTGCTTAGATACCCAAAATATTACATGGAACCCACTGGGATTCCCATGTTGCCCACCTCCCACAACTCACACCACATCCAACACAAACATCTCCCACAAGTGTGGCCCACCACCCTCAATGGACTTACACATCCTGGGGCCTTGCCACCAACCATAGACCACAGTTCACACTGTAGACAACACTCTCTCCCACACAGTTCTGAGTGGTGTGTGCTGACTTAAAATGACCTACATCCGTTGCCACAACAGTAATCAAGACAACCTCCAAATCCCAAAGAAGCCCCTGTATTTCAACTGCTCATCCCCTCCCTGCCACAAAAGTGCCTAGTGGCCACTGGCTCCACCTCATTGTTATAATTTCTTCCATTGCTAGAATCACCATATGTGAACAACAGAATACCATCAAGTCCACTCTAGTCCATATTTCTTCCCACAAACCTGAGGGGCCTGGGATGGTGATGTCCACTCCACCTCCAAGTGAGAGAGGGCTTATATCCCATGGATATGGTGGGTGGGATGAGCCTGCCTGCAGATGCAGGCCCTCTCCAATCCCTGGGATGGCCACTGCCCATAGTTGTCTCCTTGTCAGGTGACTTGGATGAGTCCATTGAGCTGTAGGGTAGGAGTTACAGCTCCACCGAGATTCCATGCACACCTGGCACATAAGTAGGCCAGAAGCTCCAGTCTCTGGAAGTATACCTAAAAACTTCTGCATCACATATAAGTTTGAATAGAAGGGACTGATGAACCATGTGCAGGGAGGACTTATTTGAGTCCAATTCTGTCACTCTCAGGAGCACAGATTCCAAAATAGAGCCCACTGAGAAGGCTTCAGTCTCTGGGTCTATTCCCACTTATATAGGACCTGGGTGTCTCCAGAGCTCTCAGGAGCCCCTCTGTGTGGGGTGATAGGCACTTAGATGTTCTATGAGCTCCTACTGAGGTGTGCGTGAGAGTTACCTCTGGGATGACCTCCCGACTCTCTTTGAAGTATCTTAGCCACTTGAACTCATTTGTCTTTACCTTTTCACCCTTTAATTCAAGGTCTTTTTCCAGTTGTGTTGCCAGTTGGCACTTGGTATTAATCTCTCATTGCCAGGGAGGCTCATCCCCGGGAGTCATGTCCCACGTTGGGGGGAAGGTAATGTAATCATATGCTGATTTTGGCTTAGAGAGAGGCCACATTTGAGCAACAAGGAGGCTCCCATGTGGCAACACTTAGCACCCCACAACTGCAGGCTAAGTCTCAGTTACAAGAGCAGAGACTCACAAGGGTATTCATCAATAAAAAGAACACATCAGTGGGTCATCCTATTTTGACAGACACTGTCCCTGCACTCAGAGGACTATTGCTGCTCCCTTGGAGACTGTGGCAGAGCTCTCCAGGCTAGGAATTCAGGTTCCCTCATTTATTGTGTGATTGTCCACCCATCGCAACCATGCCCCATCTTTTGATCTTTTGAACGATTTTGTATATCTTTCATGTATATTCAGATGAACTAATTCCCATGAAACTCCCCTCCCAGACACTCCCCACCAATAATCCCCTGCAGAACCCATTGTAACCCTTCTGTGATCCAAATCCTCCATGAACATGTAGTCCATAAAATAATCAAATACACCTACTAGGAAAAAGAAACATGTATGATAAGCTTACATGCAAGAGACAAACATAAGGAAACTCAGGGGAAAAAAAAGAAAAGAGAAGGAAAAAAAAAACAAATAATCAAACAAAAAACAAAACAATATAAAATATAATTAGTGGATTGGGACATTCAAAAAATGGGCAAAAAGGCAAAGGAAATGCCTTTAAATATA
>JAKSZT010003903.1:30557-64850 GCA_026826555.1 Tolypeutes matacus
ATAACATTTTTGTAAGCAAATACACATATATGCATATATATTTATATATCATTTTACAAATGTTTGTATGTATTGTGAGAATTTTGATTTTTACCCATAATAAAAAAAAAAAGTTAATGGTAGATATGGAAGGGCCAATGTGTGAATAACTGAGGGGCCTTAAAGAAAAACCCAAAGCAGAGATGTGAAAATATTTAACATTTTTTCTGGAAATAGAAGGAATGCTTTAAGGCTGCATATTAAATATGCACACGGAGCACTGACTTAGATTGAGTAATGGCAATATATATTCTAGTAAAATTGATGGGCTTTAAAGAAAATGAAAAATGTTTTGTGCATTTAGAAAACAGCAAGTGTCATAATAGAAAGAACCTTAGAATCTCATCAAGGTTTTTGAAAACAATGAATTGTGTCAGAGGAAAATGGGGTAATATATTAGTGGAAAGAAACTGTGAGTCATTAGTTTTATAACCAATGAAATTGACTTGCAAGTACAAAAGACATTGAAGTCCCAATTTTACAATTACACCATGGGTAATAATGTTCCCTTGTACCCTTCCAGATGAGTGAGCAGAGTTCAGTAAAGGAAGTGTTTAGAAAGATATTGGCTTGAGGACAGATGGTGAGTATTAAATTTGCAGTTATTTATTCAACTATGACTAAATAAGGGTTGTATGAGAGAGGGAGTGACCTTGGTGGAAGCCATTAGGAAGACAGACATGATAACTCATGAAGCTCTAACTTTGTTTACAGTGCTTATCTGTATATGTGTTTATTTTACTGATAAATATTAAGGAAAACAATTTTTAGGAGATAAATGTTGTTTAATATAACATCTAACTTTAAAAGTGAAGCCTATTTCTAAAACTCACTCTAAATATTTCAAACTGAAAACTAAACTTTCACTAAATTGGCTGATTAGAGAATGGGTATAAGGGGTTGAGTACTGAGGCATCTCCATTTCTTTGGTATAGTGCCTTCTTTCAGTCTCCAAACACCAGCTCCTCTGAGGCTCAAGCTGAGCCCCATGTCATGCATGGTCTTTGTAGCTGTCAATACTAGGATCTGCAACACAATCACAAGTTCTGGAATCTGGAGAAGCACAGAGATGAATGGAGGAGGAAGCTGTACATGGTGAACCTACAGGCACCTAGAGCCCTCTTCTCCAAATTGAGGAGTCATTGGATGAAATGGCTGAGCAAACTGGTGGCTTGTATGGAAAGGGATCCTTTTTGCTGGGGAACAGGTTCTCAGGACATCCTTCACTTCCTGTGCCTATTTTTACCAGCTAGTTATTTCTACTTGCATGTTCACATAAAATAGCAGGTACCTTAATGTTTGCCTCAGTTTTGCTGAATTTTCTGAAGTGCCCAAAAGAAAGCTAGAAAATCAGTGGATTCCATTTGCACTTGTTTCCCTTCCCCTCTTCTTCTGCCTTGCTCCATACTTCCTATTCTTTCTTTTAATCCCTATTTAATTCCCAAATCTCTTCTCTTGAACCTAGTACAGGATAATTCTGGAACCAGACTTGCTCTGGAACAGTGTTGACAGCTGGGGGAGGGAAGGAAGAGAACATTTATGCATGTCCAAGGGACCCAGTGCAGGAAAACACCTGTATGGCCTGAGGAAAGTTCTTAGGGAGGGCATGCATAGTTTGGGGGACCAAGCACACCTGTCTCACTGGATCTGTGGGTTCTGAGAGGAACAGGGACCCCTCATCCCAATTGTTCAGAGACTCTGTTTTGGGCCTGGTTCATTCCAGGAGACCAGCCCAGCAGGAGAGTGAGAGGCAGTGTGCACAACAAGCCAGTCAGTAGCCCCTTCACACAAGTCCTCCAGAAATCCTGCCAGGCCTTAGAAAGTATTGTGGGGCATCTGGACAGCAAATTCTCTCAAATGGGACCAAATTCAGGTTTTATTCCTAACCCTGGGATTTTTTATTTGGGTGAAGAGTGGATGGTAGAAGTGTGCTCAATATATGCATCCTACTTCACCACTACAGGATGCACACTCACACCCCCTCCCCTGCCCCAATATTCACAAGTGCACCTCACAGACTTGCACATAGACACCCCCCAATCCCTGTACACAGAATCCATGAAACCTTAGAGGAACACTGAGGCATATAAGAACTGTAGCTGTTTAACTGGAAAATGACATTCTTTAACTGTACCCCAATTTTCATTTCTTCCAGGAGATGGAACCAGAATGACTCTCCAGACAAAGCCAGCAAGAATGTTCTGATTTTATTGCCCAGGTTTTCCTCAACAAGTGAGTAATTCCAGAATATGTGCTGTTTTTGCTTGCTCTTAGAGTCATGCAGTTGCAGAAATAAAAACTCTCTGAGGACCAGATCATGATGTGTAGTGTCTACTCAGGTACTTTGTTCTCTTCATGCCATTATAAAACAGATGGGAAACAGTGGTTGAATCAAAGGTCCCATAAGCAAGTGTAGAGACATCTGCAGAAGGCACTTGCTTTCCTTGGACATACATCTCTCAAGTCCATTTTGCTTTGTGAATACAGAATCTTAATCAATGGATAAAAAAATTGCTGCTGTGGAAAAGACCTCTGCCATGTAGTTTATAATCTGCTGCTGCCTTTTATGGATGTCCTTTTGAATCAGTGGTCAGTTTGACTATGACCCCACTTGATTCTTTCCTCTCCTAGGAAATTGTATATATCGAATATAATGTACATGATTTGATATACTTATCTGAAGCCAGTGGATAGAGAAAGAAATAAAAAAGGGAACATTTATATCTTAGGCAAAGAGTAGGAACCCCACCTCAGCACTAGGTAGGGCCACCTCATCTTTTCCGTCATTAGGAAGCTCCACCATCATTTCTACCTTGACCCTGGCATTTGACCCTGGCAGTAGTCCTGTGTAGATTTGAAATATCAGCTGGGAAATGCACACAGTCACATACACATTCATAATCACACCACATGTGGATACCCCAAAACACCAAGCAAATAATCCCATAGCACTTACACAAAACAGATACAATAGCTATAGAACTTGGTCATAGCTCTTTACCTGGAAAATCAGTTTCTTTAACCACACACCAAATCCTCATTCCCACCAGGAAGCAGGGACCAGGATGGCTTTCCAGACTAAAGCCAAGAGATTTCAAATCATCTAGACTTTTTCCCTCAAAATTGAGTGATTCCATAATATGTACTGTTTTTTGCTTGCTCTTGAGGCCACCTGCAACTACAGAAAAGGAAACACTATGAGAGTTCACGCTGTGTAGTGTTTGCTCAGATCTTGGTGATTTCAGAAAACCAGGTGGGAAATAGCAGTAAAGTCAAAGACCAAAAGAACAAGTGTAGAGGTACCTACATGAACTTTTACTGTCCATTTGGTGGCCATTACAAAAGCCTTAATCTAAGGAGGAAAATTTGCTTCTGAGGAAAAGTCTCCCTACTGTACAATATATAAGCTGAGGCTGCTTCTTGTATCAGGTGTCTGTTATTAGGAGTCCCCTCTTCAAATTTTCTTCTCCCAAAAAATGGTAGCTAACATCCGTAATGTACATGAGCATGTTTACATATCTGTACTCAATTGGAAAAAAAAAAAAGAATGAATCCAAGAAAGGAACATATCTATCTTAGTTAAAAACAGGTGACTTGGAGAGGGGCCAAGATAGCATTTGTGTAGGAAGGCACACACTGCAAGCTCCCAGAGCAAGGACGATTGTGGACGGGGTCCTGACCTGGGGTCTGTGCTGTGCACGCATGGAGTGAGAAGCTTGGGAAATCTATCTGTGCGGATCAATGGCGTGGATGGAACGGTAGAGAATCATGAGTTTTAAGGCTCCCGGTGGTGGTTTGCACCCACGGCTGAGCCCCGCGGTTAGGGAGGAAAAATAAAATAAAATAAAATGGCCATTTGGAGCCACGAGCAGGGTGAAAAAGTTTTATTTTCTGGGGATCTGGCTGCCTGGCGCCCCTTGGAACTTCTGTGAACAGAACAAACAGAGCTAATCAGCACCCGGTGAACTGAAGGGGGGATTCTGTTCGGGGAATGAAACTGATTTCCCTAGCCACCCAGGGATAAGACCTGGGCCACTGCAGAGTCAGGAAGAAGGGACACTTCCCCAAAGAGGGAGGGTTCTGTTGGAGGACAGGGAAGGGTATTTTTATTTTTAGACATCGATCTGGCTGCCTGCACTGCTCCCTAGCTTTGAGGAACAGATAAGCCGACCTGAAGCAGAATCAGGCTGAGAGCAGACGCGAATCTGCACCCAAACTGATTTACTGAGCAGCCCGGTGATGCTCAAGCTCGGCTCCAGAAGGGGCGGAATCAGCCGGCTTTAGCACTCCTCACTGACTAACAACAGAGCTACAGCTTACCTGGGGAGTTTGGAAAGTGGGACATGCTTGATTAATTTCCACGGGCCCAGCTAAGGTCCCTTCCATATGGGGGTTGGTCTAGAAGAGGAATTATTTTGGGTCCTGCATTTGGCTAAAAAAGTAAAAATTAAAAAAAAAGCGAGAAGGTCACCTCAACAAATGAAAAATAAATTCTTTTTAATTTACTTTAATAGCTAAAAGCTGCTTCAGGACCTGCATATAGTACCCTGTGAGGAAATTGATTGATAAACACAAGTAGGCAGGAAGGATCCACATGGACCCTAGGGGAATCATTGACTCCCCTTAGCTCTGTTTGACTGCTTGCTTGTGTGGATCTTTTGTTTCTCTCTGTTTCTTTCTGTTCTCTTGCTTTTCTTTCCTCTTTCCTCCCCCCTTTCTTTTTCCTTCTATTTTTTTTTTTTAATTAGGTCCTGCCAGCTTGTCGCTTCTTTGCTGGGCTTCTTTTTCAGTAATTTCCCACTCGCTGTATATATTGATTCTGTATTACAAACTATTATTTATACTTCCTGCATCTTTCTGCCTTCTGTTTTCTGTTGTGGCTCTTAGAGACAACATTTTTTCATAGGCCCACAACTTAAGTGTGTCAATTTCTATTCCATCTATTTTGTTTTCTTCTTCTTTTTTTTTATTAGTATTAACTTTTTCCTTTCAGACCTTTCTTTACTAATTCTCTCCCTCCTCATAATTCTAGCCTTCTAAATCACTATATATATATATATATATATATATATTCCACCATTTGTTTTCCCAGTCCATTGTAGGAACTCCATATTTATATCTAGTACTCTACACTGCCTACACAAGTTAAATATTCATCTCATTAAGTCTCATTTTGCCCCTCTTCTAATTTTTATCAATATTACTATTATCCTTCTGCCTTCCTTACATCTTTTGATTCCTCTGGCCCTAACCTTTTGCCTTCAAGGGAACATAGAAAGAAGCAAGGAAATAAAGTAAGAAGAAAAACTGCTGAAGAGAAACTTAACTCACACGCAGAACCAACAGCTAAATAAAATTCTAGAGCATAGAGAAAAGCTAATAAACTGAACAAACCCATCAAGATAATATGACGACCAGAGGGCAACAAAAAAATACAAATGACTCTGAGAAACTGGAAAACATGGACCAGTCCAATGCACAAAATAAAAACAAGGAAGCAATGCAGAACATCGAACAATTAATCAAAGCTAGCCAAACAAATATCATGGACCACCATAAAGAACTGAAGGAAGAGATTAAGGATATAAAGAAGACACTGGGAGAACATACTGAAGAAATAGCTAACACACCTAAAAAGGTAATGGATATGTTGGTGAACAAAGGCACAAGCAAAGAAATGAAAAAGACGCTGGACTCATAAGGCAGCAGATTTGAACAGGCAGAGGAAAGAATTAGTGATATGGAAGACAATACAGCTGAAATCAAAAAGATTGTAGAACAGATAGACAAAAAGAGAGGAAAAATCTAGCATGGTCTCAGGGAATTAACCGATAATACAAAACGCACAAACATATGCATTATGGGCATCCCAGAAGGAGAAGAGAAGGGAAAGGGAACAGAAGGAGTGTTGAAGGAAATAATGGCTGAAAAGTTCCCAACTCTATTGAGAGAGATGGATGTGCAGATCCAGGAAGGGCAGCACACTCCAAATAGTATAAATCCCAACAGGCCAACTCCAAGACATATACTTGTCAAAATGTCCAATGCTCATGACAAAGAGAAAATACTCAAGGCAGCAAGAGAAAAGAGAACCATCACATACAAGGGAAGCACAATAAGATTAAGTGCTGATTTCTCTGCTGAAACCATGGAGACAAGAAGACAGTGGTATGGCATAGTCAAAACACTAAAAGAAAAAAACTTCCAGCCACGAATTCTCTATCCAGCAAAATTGGCATTCAAAAATGATGGCGAGTTCAAAATATTCACACATAAACAGCAATTAAGAGAGGATGTCAAGAAGAAACCAGCACTTCAAGAAATACTAAAGGAATCTCTACAAGTTGAAAGGAAAAAACAAGGGAGAGAGAGTTGGAGGAGAGTTTAAAAACAACTGAAAAGACAAAAAGAGAAACAAAACAACATATGACATACATTAAACCAAAGAAACAATGGCTGAAGTAAGAAATTCGTTACGAGTAATAACACTGAATGTTAATGGATTAAATTCACCAAACAAAAGACACAGATTGGCAGAATGGATAAGAAAATATGATCCACCTATATGCTGTCTACAAGAAACCCACCTTTGACCCAGGGATTCAAGGAGGCTGACAGTGAATGGCTGGAAAATCATTTTATAAGCTAACAATAGCCAAAGAAGGGCAAGAGTAGCTATTCTAATATCAGACAAAATAGACTTTAAATGCAAAACTATTGTAAGAGACAAAGATGGACACTACATATTAGTAAAAGGAGTAATCTCTCAAGAAGAGAGAACAATCATCAACATTTACACACCTAATCGAGGTGCCTCAAAATACGGGCGTCAAACTCTGGAAAAACTAAGAGGAGAAATAAATTCCTCTACAATTATAGCAGGGGACTTCAACACACCACTATCATCATTAGACAGGATATCTGGGCAGAGAATCAATAAAGAAACTAAGGAACTCAACAATATATTAGAAGACATGGACTTATTAGACATATACAGAACACTACACCCAAATACAGCGGGATTTACATTCTTCTCGAGTGCACATGGAACATACTCCAAAATAGACCACATGCTAGGCTACAAAACAACACTCAATGAAATCAGAAAGATTGAGATTATACAAAGTAATTTCTCTGACCACAACGGAATGAAGTTGGAAATCACTAAGGGCCAGAGAAACAGGTTAGGCACAAGGATATGGAAGTTAAACAACACACTTTTAGACAAACAGTGGTTCAAAGAGGAAATTTCAAAAGAAATCATTAATTACCTTGAAACTAATGAAAACGACAACACAGCATATCAAAACCTATGGGATGCAGCGAAAACAGTCCTGAGAGGGAAGTTCATAGCCATAAATTCATATATAAAAAAAGAAGAAAGAGCTAAAATAGAAGACATAACTGCACAGTTGGAGGAATTGGAAAAACAACACAAACTAAACCTAAAGGAAGTAGAAAGCAGGAAATAACAAAGATTCGAGCAGAACTAAATGAAATAGAGAATAAGAAAGCAGTGGGTAATATTCCATTGTATGTATGTACCACATTTTGCTTATCCATTCGTCTGTTGATGGGCACCAGGGCTGATTCCAACTTTGTATCAATGGATGTAGGCCAATTTAAATCAGCACACACCACTCAGAACTGTGTGAGAGAGAGTGTTGTCTACGGTGTGAACTGTGGACTATGGTTGGAGGCAAGGCCCCAGGATGTGAAAGTCCGTTGAGGATGGTGGGCCACAATTGTGGGAGACGTTTGTGTGGGATGTGGTGGGAGGTGGGCAGCATGGGAATCCCAGTGGGTTCCATGTAATATTTTGGGTATCTAATCACCTCTTAAAATATATTTATATATATACATAAATAACATTTTTGTAAGCAAATGCACATATATGCATATATATTTATATATCATTTTGCAAATGTTGGTATGTATTGTGAAAATTTTGATTTTTACCCACAATAATAAAAATAAATAAATAAATAAATAACAGGTGACTTTGCCTTGGCATTAGATATTGCCTCCTCATCTACCCTGTCACTCAGAAGCTCCTCTAAAATGTCCTCCAAGGCAGCTAGGGGTCATAGAAACTGTCAGTAATTTGGGGATGGAGCTCATACAATACTCAGTGAACTTCACTTGACTTTGACACTATGGGGTAAAGTGTATGGAATTTGTTGGTTAACAAGCATGGACTGAGTTGTTACTGAACTTTCCTTCATGGAAGATAGAGACCAATGAGAGAGGAGCAGGAAAGAAATAAGAAATAGAATTCTTGGTTTTGCAGTTAAAGACAATTCATATTAATATAAAATAGTCAGGAAATAGTACTCTGGTGCTGTGCTACACTAAGATTCAATGACAGAATCCTAATTCTCCTCCTGCCCATTTTGAAGCCCAACTAGATTTCAGTATCTTTTTTTGTATCATCCAAGGACATTTTTGCCAACATTGCATTTTTCTCATATGCTATATAGGATTTTAAAAAATTATTGAAGTAACATTTAAATAACATAAAAATTGCCATTTCAACCATTTTTATGTGTAAAATTCAGTGGGAATAATTACATTTACCATATGGTGTTACCATCACTACCAGCCGTTACTAAAACTTTTTCATCACCCATACATAAACTCCATATACAGCATTCCACTCCCCCTGACTCAGTAACTTCTAATCTGCTTAAAAGCCTTTCTAAATTTGCTTATTCTAGAAATATAAGTGGAATCATACAATATTTGTCCTTTTGACTTATCTTATTTCACTTAGCATAATGTTTCCAAGGTTCATTCATGAGTAACGTGTCAGAACTTCATAACATTTTATGGCTGAAGAACATTCTGTTACATGTATAGAACACATTTGAGTTGCTTCAACTATTTGGCTATTGTGACTAATACTTCTAGGGACATTGGTGTACAAGTAATTGTTTGGGTCTCTATTTTCAATTCTAACATACCTATTAGAGTGGTTGTAGGTATCATGGTAAATCATTAAGTTTTTGAGGAACTGCTATGCTGTTTCCACTGTGGCTGTAAAATGTTTCATTCACACCAGCAATGTATGAGGGTTCCTTTTTATTCACATGCTAACACTTTATATTTTCCTTTTATCTTTTTATATTGGCTGTCTTAGTGTAACTCATCTTCATTTGCATTTCCCCAATGAATGATGACTTTGCCTATCTTTTCAAGTGCTTATTGGTAATTGGTATATCCTCTGGAGAATTATCTATTCAAGTCCTTTGCCCATTTTTTAATTGGGTTGTTTTTCTTTTTGTTGTTGAGTTGTAGGTGTCCTTTATGCATACTGGCTATTAAACCCTTACTTAAAATATGATTTGTAACTATTTTTTAGGTTATTTTTACTTTCTTGATAATGTCCTTTGATTCACAAAACTTTTGGCTTTTGATGAAGTTCACTTCTGTTTTTTGTCATTGTTTCACATGCATTTCTGTGCCTCAGTTTTTCCTCCTGAGGAGTAGGATAGTAAATCAACCATTGCATATGTCTATGAATGACTTAATGTATGTAAAGTGTGCAGTATAAATGCTCAAGAAAGTTTATCAAAGGTGCAATGTCTTGCCTGAGATCTCACAACTTAATAAGACTCAGACCTGAATTCAAATCTGGGAGTGGAAACTCCAAGGTCAGTTCCCTATCCATGAAACACAGCTACTTTGCCAATAAAAACCACTTTATTTTAATCCTTTCCCAGTTTTGCATGAATCAAAGGCTTGAAAAAATACTGTTGGTGACTGCCTTTGTGTGGAAAATTGTTCTCCTGAATGAACCTGTTGCCTAACAGTTCAACAGATAATTTGTGTTCCAAAACCTATGCAATCATATCATCTTGTATTATTTTTTATCTTAAATTTAAGTTTCTCTCAGAGATGGCATAGAGGGTTGGGAGCCAATGCCCATATTGGCAAAATCTATGATAAGGTGCAAGGGTGTAGTTGTGCAGTGGCTGGGCATGACAGTGGTGCAGTGATACTATTGGGATAGGTGGTGCTGGCTTGTGAAGGAGGTAGATTAGTGGGGTTGGTTGCACTGTCCATGGAACTGGGGAGAGGTTCGGGGGAGGGAACAGGTCATCTAGGGGATTTGCAGGTAATGTGGTTAAAACTACAACGTTGGGAATGTTTTTTTGGCAAATATGGCAGGGGGAGGGTTACTGGTTTAGGGTGTTGATTGAGTGGGCCTGTGGGACAGGGAGCACCTGGGGCAGACTCCTAGGGAATCTGTAAGTGTTCATCCTGTCATAGTGTGTTGTATCCATGGGTAGAGACCCACACAATGAACAGAAAGATATTGGACTCCCATCCTGGGAAGTCCTGCTGTGTTCTTAAATAGAGGGCTTGGAGTCTCTTGAGAGAAAAAGCAGTGCCTAATAGGGGAAGCCGGACCACTATGTCAAGTCCTCAGTGTTGTTGTAAGTAGCTATGAATCTTGTTCTTCAATGAATGGAGCTTGGTGGTTGCCATGGGTCCTGAGGTGAAGGGAAAGGAGGAATAGAATAGCTGGAACATGGGGCAGTTTTGGGACATTGGTATTGTTCTACATGATCTTGCAATGATGGATGCAGGCCATATAAATTTCATCAAATTTTTAAAAGTTTTTGGTCCAAATTGTATACTATAATGTAAATCATTGGCCATGGTTAGTAGCAACACTTCAATATTTGCACATTAATGATGATAATTGTACTATCAACATGTAAAATGTTAATAGGGGAAACAGGAAAAAAGGGAGGATATTGGGTATATAAGAATCCCCTATATTCTCTATGTGAATTTTCTATAACCTAAAGCTTCTTTGAAGATAAAAGTTTTTTATTTCAAAATTTTTGTACTTTATTTGTTATTTTTAATATTATCAATATTATTTCATTTTCTTATTAATTTTATTCAGTTATTTTGTTGACTTCATTTTTGAAGAACTTTTGGATGACAGAAGGTTACAACTCCAGCAGGGGAAGATCACTGGTACCCAGGGTCAGTAATGGGGGATGCATGAGAGGAGGTTCTCCTGGAACATATGTATATGACATATGAATGAGTTCAAGTGTTCCTGGGGCATTGTCACAGGGGATGGAGGACCACACAATACCCGAAATAATATTGAATTCCCATCCTGGGGAGTCCTGCCACATTTTCTAATGGGACAGCAAGAATCCTCCAAGTACAGGGCCAGTGACTAGTGAAGGAGGATGGACTATTGATGGGCCCTTGATATTGATGACTGTACTTATAAACCTTTTCTTTTGAAATTGAAACTTAGCTTAGTATTGTAGTCTGCCTCAGAGATACCTCCTGAAAACCTCCTTGTTGCTCAAATATGGCCTTTTTCTAAGCCAAAGTCAGCATATAAATGCATTACCTTCCCACTGGCATGGGAGATGACTCCCAGGGATGAGGGTCCCTGGCACCAAGGGATTACTACCAAGCACCAACTAGCAATTCAATTGGAAAAAGACCTTAACCAAAAAGGGGAAATGTAAGAACAAATGAGTTTATATGGCTGAGACTTCAAAGTGATTGGAGGTCATTCCAGAGGTTACAATTATGCAAATCCCACCAGGAGCTCATTGACTGCCACAGTAAATATTGCCTCAAATAGCAAGGCTCCTTAGGCCTCTGGAGACATCCAGACACTAGAGGCATGACTGACAGCTCAGGAGTTTGGTGCCCTGCCACTGGGCACTACTTTGGAATTTATGGTTCCCAGTGTGACAGAGTTGACCTCAGTTGTGATTTCCCTACACTTGATTCTCCTGCAAATTCTATTTTAACCTATAGTTAGAACTAGAGTTGATAGGTTTATGTCCAACAGACTTAAACTTTTGGGCTTTCCATGTGCCAGTTGGGCCCTGAATCTCAATAGATTGCAACACCTACTCTCCAGTTCATTGTACTCACCAAGGACAACTAACAAGAAAATGATGAACTCTGACCATCCCAAGGAACAGAGTGTCTACAACTACAAGCAAGATAGTCCCATCCATAGAAAAATCATGGGATCTAAGCCCTTTCTTAATTAGAGGCAGAGTGGGCATCACCTTCCCAGAATCATCAGGTTTGGGGAATGAACAATGGACTAGAATAGACTTACTGTTATTCTACTATAGACAATGTGTTTCTAGTAATGGAAGAAATTTTATCATTGATGTGGAGGCAGTGGCCTCCAGAGGTTCTGAGGGGAGGAAGAAGGAAAAATAGGTGTGAAATCGGGGCATTCTCAGGACATTGGAATTGTGCTCAATGATGTTGCAATGTCAGATACAGGCCATATATATCTTGTACAGGAGAGAATTTAAACTATAATATAAACTAAAATCCACACATAGTGGCTAGGGTCCCATGTGTGTTCAGCATTTGTAACAAATGTACCACACTAATGAGGCATGTTGTTAATGTGGGAAACTGTGGGAGGGGGAAGGTGTGGGGCATATGGGAATTCCATATATTCATTATAAGACATTTATGTAACCTAAATTTTCTTAAAATAATTAAAAACAAATTAAGTGTCTCAAAGTGATAAATTGTCAAGTCATAGAAATACCGTAGCTTAGCTTTTTAAAACAGCTCAGGATTAAAAATCAGAACCGAGTAAGGTTTCCAATGATGCCAACACATAAAATGGAAAATCCTTCCTCCTAGTGTGTGGGTGGGGAGGGAGAGGTTGGGGGTTGGAGGAGATGTTTTGAAATTTAATTTTTATTGGACTTACTCCTGAAAAACAGGTTATAGGGTGCTTGAAAGGGGAATTTAAATATTTACTAATGGGTAATTATCAAAAAGCTCTACAATTAACTGAAAAAATTCCAAGGAAAAAGAGTATTACAATAAATATTGGTCAAAATTCTAATCCTCTTGACTTAAACTTGAAGAAGCAAAACAGAAAAGGAAGAGAAAAATTCCAGTATAAACAAGAATTTTCACAATAAAGTTTGTGGTAACTGAATTGGGGAAAGAAAATAAAATTAGACCTCTCCTAAAACAAGAAATATTTCCTTAGAGCAATACATTTAGAGAGAGAAGGATATTTAATCCCATAAACAAGCTCTCTAATCCAATATGACTGGTATTCTTATAAAAGAGGAAAAGGGACAAAGACACAGACAGACACACCGGGGAGAAGATGGAGCTGAAACTGGAGTTATGCATGTCTAAGTGGTGGACACCAGAGGTTGCCAGGTACCAAAATAATCTAAGAAAAGACAAGGAAAGATTCCTCCTTTGCTGAGAGCATGGCCCTGTGACATCTTCATATCAGACCCCTAGCCTCCAGAACTGTGAGAGAATAAATTTCTGTTGTTTTAAGAAGTCAAGATTTTGGTACTTTTAGTAGCCCTAGAAAACTAATACAATACCTTTCCTGTTATGGAATGCAACAGAACAAAGGACCATCTGTGCTGATTCACTCCAGATTTCTTCAACAAATAAATCAAATATGTTGTTGATCAGATATAAGTACTGCTTAATATAAATGATGGTATTTTTTCTCCAATCCTTACCCAAATGAGAAGAGTGGCTGGGGAGGTGAGGGAGGAAACAGGTAATAATTCTCTATTGTCCTAAATGGAGAAATTTTCATGGTCCCCAGCTGGATAGAAAAATAAAAAAATATATGTGAGAATAACAACAAAAATAGAGAACCTTTGAATGTCAACTTGGAAGGGAACTGAAAAAAGGTTTAGGAAGTATGTTAAGAAAAATGTAACCATCCCATTGGAGGAGCAGCATTCTAAAGGTAGTTGTGAGCAGCACTTCAGACTTACCAGTTTTGGAGAATATTTGGAGTGAAGAGGAGAACTTTCCTCCCTGCAACCACCTCTGGGTAGCCATGTAAGTGAGTGAATATAGGTAAAGGCCTTGGAGAAATGGTGGTACAACATGAATGCTATATGAATGTTCAATTAATACTTCTGAAAGACTATGATAAAACTTAATAGTTGTTACATCCAGAGGCAGAGCCTGGAGGGCTTCAAAACAGGGAAGGAATCACACTTAGATTTCCATGTGCCTTCTGTGGTACCTTCTGAGTTTTCAGCAAGGTATTAAATTTTGTTGTCATTATTAATGTAGAAATGTATTCTACAAAATAGTGGCAGAAATCAAATATTTTCCTTTGCTTATGTTTCATGGGTTTAGGAATTCAGACTGGGTTGGGTGAGGATGGCCTTTTATGCTTTTTGATGTTTGTGGCCTCAGCAGAAAGACTCACTGGCTGGTGGTGGCTTGACAGGAGGGGTGGGATATATCTAGGTTAATATTACCTGAGTCTGTGAGTTGAAGCTGAATTTTAGCTGGAATGTCTACCTGAGACCTTCCCATGTTTTTGTCATAGCACCACCCATTTCCCAGGAATAAAATCTGTATTAGTTCTCAGGGTTGCCACAATAAGTTGCCACAAACTGGGTGGCATAAAACTACAGAAACTTGTTCACTCATAATTCTAGAGATGAGAAGCCCAAAATTCAAGGGGCAATAGTGTCTTGCTCTCTATGAAAACTCTAGGAGAGGAATCCTTTCTTGCCTTCCAACTTATTTGGTTTCCAAGAGTTTTGGGATTTGTCAGCATAATTGTAAACTCTACTTGCATCTTCATGTGGCAACCTTTTCTGTGTGTGAGCATCTTCACTCAACCTTCTCTTTTAGTCTGCACCTGACCTTTTTTGTAAGGGCACTCACTAGTTGTATTGGATTAGAGATACACTAATTCACTATGACCTCAACTTGATTACATTTGCAAATACTGTGTTTCCAAATTAAGTCATACTGACAGGTTCTGAGGGATAGGATTTCAATATTTCATTTTTGGGGACACAGTTCCACCCATGACATACAGTCATGGTGAGTATGTAAACCCATAGAGGGTACAGCACAAATGGTGAAACTTAAAAAGAATGTGTAATGTTGACCCATTAATTGTACAAATGTATCTCAATAATGCAAGATGTTAAGAAGGGAAACTGTGAGCTGGGGAGGAAGGCGTTGGGTGGCAATAGAAAATGTGGGAACTTGTACTAGGAGCTCAATTTTCATGTGAATCTAAAACTATTCTAAAATATAAAGTTTATTTTTAAAAAATATGGCAGCCCTGATTCTGGATTGACCTATTTCAGTTCATATTCAGCAGTCTACTAATGCCCAATGTTTATCTTGTAATGTGGGCCTAACATTAAATTTGAACCAAAGTTCAGTTGCAAATGGGAGCCACATCTCTAATAATCTGTTTGTAGCACTACAGATTGACTTAGTAAATGAAAATTTTGAAACATGAAAAAAAAAAAAGAAAAAAGAAATATGGCTTAGCCATTTTAAAGGTGTTTCCTAAGTACAGGGCACTAAATGAGCTGTAGTCATTACTCTTTGATCAACATGATTACATTTCCATAGTTCCTTCCATGGAGTAGTTGCTTGGGGATATCTGACAGTGTTCCCTCTTCTTTGGACAGAGAGTGATTTTCATGCTGCTCTCCTGATTGTGTGTGGCAGGCAGTAGATTTTCTTGACCAAGGAACAAATTTCCTGTTTTTATACTTGTGGCTATGACCTGGGAAATGCATTCATAATAGAAAGAGTTGTTGTCATCTCACTGGCAGAAGACCATAGGGAAATTATTACTCATTTATTCACAGTTGTAACTTTTGATCCCCTTTTCATCAGCTGTCCAGGATGCAGTGCAGCACAGAGACCAATAGCATGGGGTGCTGGTGCCTGATAGACTGGTTCAGATCCCATTTAAAGGCTACATGTAATTGTAAAAAATAAATAAATAAATAAAGTGAAATTGAGCTACACCAATTAAGAAAATGGATCACCAATGTCAAGTAGTAAATTATGATATCACATGCATGTGATCTGCTATATCTTGAAATTTTATTTAATAAAAACTTTTAAAAAGAAAAAAAAAAAAAAAGGCTACATGAGCCTGGGAAAATTGTGTGAACCCTCTTTTATTAATGCTCTGCACTGTCATATGGATGTTTTAATAAGGCCTATTTAGTAGTGTTATGTTGTGGGACTGAAAATTAGTAAATGCTGGTACAGCCTTAGAAATATGACTGGCACATACAAATCACTCTATAAAGAGTTCAGTTATAAAAGGAAGAATAAGCAAGAAACTTAGTGGTTCCATCCAGAAATGATACATTGGTGGCTCCAGGACAGGAGGATGGATGATAACATTCTGGATTTACATAGTTGTGATGCTTTACAACTCATGGAGAATATCTGCTGTCCTCTTCTGGAATCTTCACTTCAGACCTGTGTTGTCACAACACTGATGAGTAAGGGATCCAGTGTAAGATACGTAGTTGGTTCCTTGGGGACAGAGACCTCTAGATCATACCCTGGATCTCTGAACTCCCTTTCCAAACCCTCTTACCCCAAGGTTTTCAGGGAAGAAAGTCAGTGCCCTGGTGAAGGTCCTTAAGCCAAGATGTGAGGAATTAGGGTTCAACTACAGAGTCAGTCCAGTTACAAAATGAGACTGCCCTCACTTAAGGCAAAAGCTGCAAGCTCATGGGGCCCCATGGCTTAAGAATTTGCCAGAATGACTCACTGAACTTAGGAAAGTGCTATACTTATGATTACTGTTTATTATAGCAAAAATATACAAAGTAGAAGCAGCCAATGCAAGAAACACAGTGCAAAGTTTGGTAGGGTTCCAAACATAAAGCTTTCATTATCCATTGGGATGCATGACCTTTCCAGCATCCTAGAATGACCATATTCAGAGAGTATTGACAACGAGGGAAGGTTATCCCAGATTCACTACCCAGAGGTTTTGTTGAGGCTTCATTACAGATGTGATTGATGGAATCACTGACCAAACTGTTGAACTCAATATGCAAACTCTCTGCCCTACCCAAACATGGCCCCAAGTATAGTCCATGGTGAGAGTACCTGGTAAAGTGAAACAAAGCTGACATATTGAGACCATGTAGAGGTTTCATTTTTCATTTGGAATGCCATCCCTTACCGACCCATTTCTGTCATTCCTCAATCACAAAATATTTCTAGAAGAAATACTTTAAAATTTTATTCTGGATTAGATAAACAGCATCAATATAAATTTGGTTTTAAAAGGTAATATTTCTGTTTTTAAGAATATAGCTATCAGATTATATATCTTCTCATCATCTCTGGATATAACCATTTTTTTCTCTTTATGCAAATAAGTCTGTGTTCTTAGTTTTCTTTCATTCCCTGGAATTCAGTGAGCAATGCCTCTAACATTGTGTGTAAAAGGCTGGCTGTTCACTAAGTTATTAAGAAAAAATAAATGTCTATATTTTTCACCAGTGCATTCCTATGGGGAGTGGGTGAATGTATTGGATGAAAATATATAATTAAGGTAAATGTAGGATTTACTTTGGGTTATGGTGCATAAATTGACACCCAGTTACTCAAATTTTTATCCGATTATAAGAAATAGCTATAGGAAGAGAAATAATCTGCACCTAAATACATGGAAAAAAGCAAAAATTTTAGATTGAAGATGAGAGAGCTCCATGTTTAAAACAAATTTGGTACTCTTCATGTATAAAATGCTACAGTACAAATGATCATCACTGCTTATTTACTGCAAATGTTTAGAATGTATAAATCCAATAGGTGATTGACAAGGTCTAAAAAACTGCATCGATATAGATGGTGCCATATTTTCTCCATTGATTACCCAACTGAGGGAGGTGATTGAGTTAGTGCAGAAGAGAACTGGTAATGCTATTTTGTGTAAAACAGAGAATAATAAATGCCTGCAGCTTGACAGAAAAATTAAAAGAAAATATTTAGAGGTTGAAAAATACAAAACTAGAAATCAATTTTACATATGAATGTGAAACTAGAAAAGAAAATGAAAATGATTAGGAAATATGTAGGAAAAATGTAACCATCCTATCAGTAATAGCATTCAAAAGGCAGTTCTGAATTGAGTTCAGGCTTCCCATTTTTGGAAAAGAGGCAGATGAAGTACAAGTCTGTCCTTCATCCTGCTACCTGTGTGACCACAGTAAATTAAGAATAAATGAACAAATATAGGTAAATCCCTTGAAAAATGTCTGACACAGTGTCAGTGTTTTACAAATTTTCAATTAATAAAACTGGAAGGATACATAGAAATGTAACAACTCAATGCCAGAGGCAGACCTGGAAGGTTGCAGAACAGGGAAGGAAAGAAACTTAGATTTCAATACACTTTCTTTGTACCCATTCATTTCACTGCAATAAATTATTCTTGTCATTATTACTAGGCAACAAACAAACAAGAAACCAACTTAAACTAGTGGCATAAAACAACAGTTTTGCTTTGCTAATGTTTCCTGGGGTTAGAAATTCAGCAGGACATAGTGGAGAGGCCATTTCTGCTTTATGATGTCTGGGACCTCAATAGAAGAAGCTCCCTGACTGGAGATGGCTCAACAACCAGGTGTTGGAATCATCTGGGCCAATGTCATTCACATGTCTGTGAATGAAATTGGCTTTGCCTGGAGGACCTACATGCCTCCTCCCCATTGGCCAGGGCTTCCTGGCAGCAGGGTAGTCTCAGGGCATTCAGAATCTTACCTGGTGATTGAGGGCTTCCCATTTGATTAATGCACATGAACAAGTAATGGCTCATGCATTTTCAAGCATAAGCATAGATGTTACACAGCCTTGCTTCCAAAGTAACGAGTGAAAACCAGTATCAGCCCTGGTTATTGGGGAGGACATAGACCCCACTTCTCAAGAGGGGGCAAGTCAAAGAACTGGCAAACATGTTTGTGAGCCACCACATGCATGGACCAGTTAAAAAAAATCTCAATTACTTTCTGCCATTCAAAATATATTATGCAGGGAATGCTGCTTGTAGCAAAGGAGCAAGTCCTAGGAAATTGTGGGTTCAACTCCTGCCTCAGTTACCAGGAGCTGTGTGACAAGTAAACAGACATTTAGGGAAACTTAGTGTACAGTTATGTGGGACCCCATAGGCAACTCAGGTCTCATGGTAACTTGATGGCCCATGGTTAAGTGTTCAATCTCTACTAAGGCCCAGTAGCAAGCCAAAAGCTGCTTCTAAAACATGGAGTAGTTATCTGTAGAAGATGGCATGGCTTTGCTCCAAAATCCTAAGGGTTTGCATTGTGATTCCCCTATTGGGACCTGCCAAAGGCTTCAGACAGCATTTCTATTTGCCACTGACACTTTCAGCACCATTGGATCTGTTGGATCATATGGTCCAAGTGGTAGTGCAGCTTGCACAGCAGCCTGGACTTGTCACAGGGCCTCCTCTTGTTCCAGTCCCCAATCAAATTAGCAGCTATTCTTGTCACTCTGTAAATGGGCCATAGTAGCACATCTAAATGAGGAATGTGTTTTCTCCAAAATCTGAAGAGGCCAACTAAGCATTGTGTCTCTTTTTTGGTCATAGGAGGGGCCAGGTGCAACAGCTTATCCTTTATTTTAGAAGGGATATCTTGACAGGACCCACACCACTGAACACCTAGAATTTTCACTGAGATGGAAAGACCTTATATTTTTGTTGGATTTATCTCCCATGCTTTCTCATGCAAATGCCTTACCAATAAATCTAGAGTCTTTACTACTTCTTGCTCAGTAGGTATCAACATGCTATCATCAATGTAATGGACCAGTGTGATGTCTCATGGGAGGGAGAGATGATCAATGTTCCTGCAGACAATATTATGATATAGGGCTGGAGAACTGATATACCTCTGAGGCAGGCAGCGAAGGTATACTGCTGGCCTTGCCAACTGAAAGCAAACGGTTTCTGGTGGTCCTTACTAATGTCAATTGAGAAAAAAACACTTTCCAGATCAACAGCTGTATACCAGGTACCAGGGGAAGTATTAATTTGCTCAAACAATAACACATCTGGGACAGCAGCTGCAATTGGAGTCACAACCTTGTTAAGTTTAGGATAATCTACTGTCATCCTCCAAGATCCATCTGCACTTAATCTTATTGAGCATCCTTTGTATGTGATGCATTATTTTTCTCTTGGTGCTTTAAGAAACCTCTCTTTGTATATGGTGCTTGACATTCTGAATAGTAGGTGTCTCAGAGCTAGTCTATTTGTATTTATTTTGAGTTTGTTGCCCTGTTTGGATATTTCTTTCATATTGGTTGTGAAATTTTCAGTCATTATTTCCTCAAATATTGCTTCTGCCCCTTTTCCATTCTCTTTTCCTTCTGGGACATGTATAATGCCTATGTTTGTGCACTTTTTATTGTCATTCAAATTCCTGATACCCAATTCTATTTTTTATATTCTTTATTCTTTCTATGCTCCTATTTTTTCAAGTTCAGAAGGTTTGTCTTCTAATTCACTAATTTTATCCTCAGACAATTCAAATCTGCTTTTTTATGCCTCTAATAAAATTTTAATCTCATCCATTATGTCTTTCATTCCTTTAATCTCTGTTACTTTTATTTGAAGGATTTTGAATTGTTCTTTATGCTTACCCAGTGTCTTCTTAATAACCAGAACATAATATTTCAATAGAATTAAAAAAAAACAATGTAAAGATAAATAAACAAAGAACTTTACATCAATATAAATTCATGCCACAAATCAGGGCAAATTATTTCTAAATCAAAATTTTTGTTCATGATTTTTCTCCAAAGTAAAATACATTTTCCTCTAAATAAAAAAGGGCATGCAATTAAGTTAAAATATGTAAAATTTTCTAATCCAACTTCCACCAGATTATATTTATCAATGCTTAATATGCTCATGTTTAGAAACATTTTGAGTATTAATCTTGTATTCCACCACTTTGTTGAACTCATCTATTAATTCTAGTAGCTTTGTTGTGATATTTTCAGGATTTTCTAGATATAGGATGATTTCATCAGCGAATAGTGAAACCTTTACTTCTTCCTTTCCTATTTGCATACCTTTCATTTCTCTGTCTAACCTAATTGCTCTAATTAGCACTTCTAGGACAATATTGAATAATATTGGTGACAGTGAGCATCCTTGTCTTGTTCCTGATATCAACAGAAAAGCTTTCAGTCTTTCACTGTTGATTGCAATGCTAGCTATACGTTTTTCATATATGCATTTTACCATATTGAGAAATCTTCCTATTCCTATGTTTGGGTGTGCTTTTATTAAGAAAGGGTGCTGTGTTTTGTCAAATGCCTTCTCTGCATCAATAGAGAGGATCATATTGTTTTTGTTCTTCAAGTTATCTATGTAGTTTATTACACACATTTATTTTCTTGTCTTGAATCACCCTTGCATACCTTGGATAAAATTCACTTTGTGTAGTATATAGTTATTTTAATGTGCTTTTGGATTCTGTTGGCTTGTATTTAGTTGAGGATTTCTACATCTATATTCATTAGAGATATTGGTCTGTACTTTTCTTTTTTCATAGTATCTTCATCTGGTTTTGATATTAGGGAGATGTTGGCTTCATAGATGAGTCTAATAGCATTCTTTCTGCTCAGTTTTTTGGAAGCATTTGAGGAAGAGATATATTAGGTTGTCTTTGAGTGATTGTGGAATTCACCTGTGTAGCCACGTGGTCCTGGGTTTATATTCTTCAGGAGGTTTTCATTTATTAAGACAATTAATCAATGACCATCAAATAACTCTCCTAAATCACTTCAAAGAATTTAAAGAAAATATGAGTAAAGAAATAAAGGACATTAAGAAGACACTGGAGAGCATAAAGAACAATTTGAAATCCTGCAAAGAAAAGTAACAGACTTTATGGGAAAGAAAGACATGATGAATGAAATAAAAAATACATTAGAAGCACATAAAAGCAGATTTGAATTTCTAGAAGACAGAACTAGTGATTTTGAAGACAGAACATCTGAACTGGAAAAAACAGGAGAACAGAAAGAAAATGGAAGAAAATGGAAAGAGTCTCAGAGAATTGAATGACAATATGAAATGCAAAAACATTCACATTATTGGTGTCCCAGAAGGAGAAGAGATTGGAAAAGGGAAGAAAGAATATTTGAAGAAGTAATGACTGAAATTTTCTCAATTCTTATGAAGGGCATAATATCAATATTCAAGAAGGACAATACACTGAAAACAGAATAAATCTCAATAGACCTACCCAGAGATACCTACTATTCAGAATGTCAAATATCAGAGATAAAGAGAGGGTTCTGAAAGCAGTAAGAGAAATGTAAAGCATCACAAGGAAACTCAATATGATTAAGTGCTGAATTCTCATCAGAAAATATGGAAGAGAGAAGAATGTGGTATGATTTGTTTAAGGTACCAAAAGAGAAAAACTGCAAGTCAAGAATTCTGTATCCAGCAAAGCTGTCCTTCAAAAATGAGGGTGAGTTCAAAGTCTTCACAAACAAAACCTTGTAGAATATGTTACCAAAAGACCAGATTTATGAGATATTAAAGGGAGGGGTGCTGCAGTTTGAAAGGTAAAACAAGGGTGAGAGGTCTGGAGAAGAGTTTAGAAATGAATATTATTAAGTATGGTAAACTAAAGGATAAGACAGACAATAGAATAATATGACAACAGAGGGCCATAGGATAAAATGGATGAAATAAGTAATGACATTCCAGTAATAATGTTAATGGATACAAGTCCCCAATCAAAAGATATAGGTTGATAGAATGAATAAAAATCTATGAGTCGTTTATATGTTGTCTACTAGAGACCCACCTCAGACATAGGGACACAATCAGGTTAAAAGTGAAAGGTTGGAAAAGGTATTCCGTGCAAATCTTCACGAAAAAGAGCTGGAGTAGACCAGGTAAATGTAAAATAAGAACATTATAGTATATGAACAATAATTAGTGCAACTGGCAAATTGTTCCTGTGATCTGTATTCTGTAATTTTTTAATACAAAATAAACAATTGCTCTTAATTTAAAAAAAATTCAAAAGAACCATATTAAGTAAAATGGAACTCGAAAGTAGAATCAGTAAGATCTGCATTAGGCCAGGAAAGGCCTTTGAAGAGCTTTCTGGATCAGATGATCTTTAAAATATTGATGACCCATCAAGTGGACCCATGATTTGATTTACAGTGGCAATTCATACAATTAAAAAGAAACACAGCCAAGCAATAAGGACAGTACTACATACTGTATAATCCCATTTATGTAAAATGTAAAGATAAATCAATTTATAAAGATGAAATTAGATTAGTGGTTATGTAAGGCTGAGGAAGGAATGCTAAGCAGTGTGGAGACTTTTTGGAGTAATGAAATTGTTCTAAAATGTTTGAAGAGATGACTGTACAACATTGTGATTATACTAAGAAGCATTGATTATACACTTTGTATAGATCATATGGTGTGTGAATATATCTCAATAAAATTGGTTAGTAAACAAATAAGTGTGCAAGAACAGTCAGAAACAGCAGCTATGTACATTAGGGGAAACATATAGACATTTAAAGGTGAGGAATTTTCTTGTTTGTCTGTTTTTTGTTTATGGTTATTATTATTGAAGTAATGAAAATTCTCTAATAATGATTGAAGTGATTAATGCACATCTATGTGATTATACCAAATACCATTGACTGTACATTTTCCATGATTTGTATGTTTTATTAATATGTACCTGTAAAATTGATTTGTTTTTTAAAAAAAACCGATCTATTTTAGTTAGTTTTAAAAATAAAACTTGTTACAAGTAATCTGTATTGTCATCTTGATAGGGGACGAAATGTTTGTCCTTGAAGCACAGGAGAGTCAGAGTTGACAAATAGCCAACTACTACAATTATGGATTGTCACTTCAAGGATGCCAAAATATGTAACACTGGTCCATAAACTACTGACCAGTATTTTGAAGTACAATGCAAGATATATATATATATATATTTAAATATTTTAAAAGATGCTTAGATTACATAAATGATACCCCAAAATTGCAGAGTTTCCCATGTTCCCTACATCCCACACTTCCCACAACCTCCCACATAAACATCTTTCATTAGTGTGGCACCTGCAATGAATATACACATCCTGGGGCTTTGCCACTAAGCATGGACCATAGTTCACATTGTAGTCCACACTCTCTCCCACACAGTTCTGCATGTTATATGCTGATGAAAAATGGCCTGTATCTGTCATTTCAATGTCACTGAGGATAATTCCCAAGTCCTGAAAAAACCCCTGTATTACAACTGCTTTTCCCTGCCCTGCCACAAAAGCATCTAGTGGCCACTGGCTCCACCTCACAGTTATAATTTCTTCCATGCTTGAATCACAATATGTATACAACAGAATGCCATTAAGTCCAATCTAGTCCATAGCTCTTCCCCCAATCCTGAGGAGTCTGGTTTGGTGATGTCCACTCCACCTCCAACTGAGAGGGTGCTTATATCCCAGGGATACAGTGGATGGGATTATCCTGCTTGCAGCTGCAGGCTCTCTCCATTCCCTTGGATGGCCATTGTCCATCATCGTCTCCTCACCAGGTGACTTGGATGATTCCATTGAGCTGTAGTGTAGGAGTTACAGCTTCAGCAAGATTCCAGGCACAGCTGGCACATGGGCAGGCCAGAGTCTCCAGTCTCTGGAAGTACACCTACAAACTCCAGCATCACATATAGGCTTGAATAGAAGGGACTGATGGACCATGTGGAGGGAGGACTTATTTGAGTCCTACTCTGTCACTCTCAGGAGCACAGATTCCAAAGTAGAGCCCACTGATAAGGCATTCATCTCTGGAGCTATCACCCCTTATATAGGACCTGGGTGACTCCAGAGTCCACAGGAGGCCCTCTGTGTGGGGTGATATCCACTTTGGTGTTCTTTGAGATCCTACTGAGTTATGCATAAGCATTACTTCTGGGATGACATCCACCTCTCTTTGAAGTCTCTTAGCCACATGAAATCATTCATCTTTACTTTCCCCCCTTTTATTCAAGGTCTTTTTCCAGTCATATTGCCAGTTGGCACTTGGTATTAATCCCTCATTGCCAGGGAGGCTTATCCCCAAGAGTCATGTCCCATGCTGGGGGGAAGGTAATGCATTCATTTACTGAGTTTGGCTTGGAGAGAGGCCACATTTGAGCAACAAGGAGGCTTTAAGGTGGCAACCCTTAGGCATAAGAGCAAAGACTCATAAGGCTAGTCATCAATAACAAGAATCCATCAATGGACCATCCTTTTTTGCCAGACACTGCCCCTGCACTCAGGGGACTCCTGCTGCTCCCTTGGGAATGTGGCAGAGCTCTCCAGGCTGGGAATTCAATATTCCCTCTTTTTTTTTTTTTTTTTTTTTTTTTGGTTTTTATAAAGGGTATTTATTTGGGGTAGAAGCTTACAGTCACAAGGCCATAAAGTATGATTTACTTCCCTTACCAAAGTCTGTTGCTCCATGTTGGAGCAAGATGACTGGTGATGTCTGTGAGGGTTCAGCCTCCCTCTTCCTCTTTTTTTTTTTATTATTATTATGGATAAAAATCAAAATTCTCACAATACATACAAACATTTGCAAAATGATATATAAATATATATGCATATATGTGTATTTGCTTACAAAAATGTTATTTATATATATATATACATATATTTTAAGTCTTTATTGAGTGATTGTCTACCCACTGTGACCATGCCCCATACCTTGATAATTTGAACAATTTTATATATTTTTCATTTATATTTGGATGAACTTCCTCCTGTGAATCCCCCATCCCAGACACCCCTCACCATTGATCCTCTGCAGCCCCCATTGTAACCCTTCTGTGATCTAAACCTTGAAGAAGAAGCCCATATAATAACCCAGTACAATTAATAGGAAAATGAAATAATAGTGATAAACTTAAATGCAAGAGACAAAATATATGGAAACTCAGAAAAAAAAAACTAAAAATAAAATATAATTAATGGATTGGGCATTCAAAACATGGGAAAAACAAAAAAAAATTTAATTATTTTTTTTTCCTTTTATCACTGCATTATCAGATGTCCAGTCTGTACTGTGGCATCTCCCCCCTCATTCCCCAGTGTCTCCCAAATTTTCATTTAGTTTTCAAAGAAGATTTAGGTCACAGCAAAATCACACACTGAATACTAGAGATTCCCATGTACCCAACCTCCCTCTCCCTTCCCCACTCCATATTAAAACCTTTTTTGTGTGTGTGGATGGTAGCATTGTTACAACTGTTATACAGATAGTGAAACATAGATACTAAACATTGTCAATGGTTTACAGTATAGATTACAATTTAAATGGCACAGTTTAATAATTTTTTAATGATATTTACCATGTCCTGTGTCCATTACCATAAGGTAACGAAAAGCCTTTCCCATGATCACTAAATACCCCACTTGATCTTTTCTGTTCCTCCCTCCCCATCCCCCTGGGGCACATGACACTCTCCTGTCTTGACTCATTGGATGACAAGATTCATAGTTACATGCCCTGGGTATTCTAATCTGCCCTTCCTAATCTGCCCACCTGTCAACCCTGCACCACCAAACCCAGTAATATCAGTACCCACCTGTCCTATCCTTCAATATACAACTATACTCTATCACTTTACCATAGATTATGTCCATATGAGTGATGGAGCACAACCTACTCTTCTCTTTCTCTCTCTTCTTAACCTATCTTTCAGACAATTGTTCTCAGAGACTGCCTTCTTTCCACAATTCAAATCAGTGAGGTCACATACTGCTCATCCTTAAATACTTGGCTTGCTTTAAAAAACATTTTTAAGAAATGTTTTATCTGTTAGAGATTGGCAGGTAGAGAATGAAAACCACAGCATATAATTAAACATCACAGGTTTATATCACTTAGAAAATTAAAGGACATCAACATTACTTAGAAGGATATTTTTTAAATTCCTAAATATTTAAAATACCTTTATTTCCTGACATATAGACTCCTGTCTGCCATGATAGGTTAGTGCAACTAGATGAGATAAAAAACTGGCACAATGTTGAATTCAGACATTAAGTGGCTGTTGGTTCAACTGCCAAATGATAATCTGAACTCAATAAATTGCTTATGGCATGAGAGGTTTCAAATGAATTTACACTAGGTTTAGCAATGATAGATACACACATACACACAAAGAGAAGAGTTTACCACTTCACAGTATTTAAGAGTAAGGAAAACATATAAAACAAAGTTTTATGCAATATACTTTAAGTCCAAAGAAACAAATTCTACCATATTAAGAACAGCTAACTCACAGTAATGTGGATCCAAATATAGAACAGCAACATGGCCTGAATTTCTCCATTTTTCTTTCTTTGTAATGGCAGCCACTTTGGTTTAATAGTTCAAATTCTTTTATGCAATTCCTTCACACACAACCCAACTCCTTCGCATACTTTAGGCATTTGCCACATTAAAAAAATAGCATAATGAGTAGAAAGGAAGCACCTCTTCTATCTGATCAAAAGCAGTGTTCTACATTATAAGGCTTTTCTATACAAGGGTCTTCAAAGTCTGAATAGACCACAAAGACTTAAATAGTCTTAAATAGATGCTGCTTATGTTTTAGGAAGTTTAAATATACAATCTAAAGCATAAGTGAGAAACAATTATTTTAGTGAAAACACCTACATTCAGGGTTAAAAAAAAGTCACCAAAAATTATTACTGATTAAATGATATGCCCCCCTCTTTTCCTAGTGCATAGAAAAAGAAAATGAAATTTTCTTCCAAAGCAAGCTGGAAAATGTTGAAATGGATCATTTAAAAATTACTTTTTCTAATCTAAAGTCAATGAATAACATATGCAAATAAATGTCTAACATAGAAAATCTCAGGAACTAGGGGTTAACACAACATTGGAAATGGTAACAGGATAAGAAAACAGCAGCACCTTCATAAAGGGCAGAACGCAGAAGCCGTCTGGAATCATACTCGGTCTAGATCACTGGTGATATGCCTGCTTTCAAAGCAGCAGTTTTTACTGGACATCATAGCTCTGGGAGGGAGGACTCATGAGAAACAGTGGTTTGTGCATCACTTTCCTCCAACCTCCAAGTAGGAGTACAGGGGAGAGAATAAACTGAACCTAGATTTGTGTCATTTGATTCAATAGCCAAAGTGAAAGTGGCATTTCTTCCACAAAGCTAAAGAAAAAAAAATCATTTGAGAAAAATAATTTTCTACAAAGTATTCTATATTTTAAATTTCTTTTTGTAAAAAAATTTTCATGTATACTGATCAATAGATTAGAAACTCTTACACCAGTACAAAAGTACCCATAGTAGATTATTGCAATTTTCAGACTATTTTTAAATTCATAAAACTGGTACTCTACTGAGTGACTATAACTATAGTTCCTGGTTTTGGTACCTCATGCTAAATGGAATTGGAGAAACTAACATTGTTGAGGAAAGGGAGAAGCCATTATCCCTAATTTAATATTTAAAAGTGGTTGAGTAGCCACGTTTTGGGAGCTAATTCTTTAAAGTGCCATTTAGAATATCGGTTACAATGTCTGAATAGGCAAAATCAGCTGCTGCTGTACACTTCATGTCCTCAGTGTAGCCTGGTGAAAAGACACGCTGTGCTAATTTACTTAGTCTCACCTACACCTTGAACAGCAGTGCGGCTGCACTAGGGGCACATCTCCAGGACCGAAGCTCACGATGGCAGCTGCCTCGCAGGCAGTGTCAGAGGCCTCACAGCACACAATCGAAAGGTGTAGGGCTCATTCAGTGCTGTGGTTAGAATTTCGGGTGCCTGCTTGAATAATTTTCTATTTGGGGTTTTTTGCTTCTTCTTCCTCTTCGGTTTCACTTTCAGACATGAAACACAACGCTTGGGGTCGACTGAGTGTCTGCATGAAGATCATATTTCTCTCATGGTCCAATTTGGAAACAGCATAGAGCAAACCATAGTTTATAACAAGATCTGCATCCTTACTCTGCTTCCTCCCCACTGGAGGAGATGCCGGCGGGGAGATGAGAAACTGTTTGATGGGCTGTGGTGGCGGTAAGTTGGATTTATCCAGTGTTTCACTGGGCATCTGTACCTGTGCAAAATATAGCTTCAGCTTTTTCCCATTGAAGTCTGTCTCAAGAACTTCTATGTGATCTCGTACTTCTGCTTCAGGTTTGCTGAAATTTATTCTGACCCTTCTAAAACTTTTAAACTATTGAAATGTAACTTGGTCATCATAGATGGTAAAAAGTGCTTCAAATCTCTCCTTCTGCTCTTGTACCTCAAACTTGCTTCGTGGACACTTCATGCAAAAAGTGAGGTAGGCAGATCACTTAAATCCATCTTCTCTTCTAAATCATCTTCTTTTTTCACACACACAAAAAACCATTTCTTCTTTCTCAGTCACTGCTACAGAGATCTGACTGGCTGTCATTCCATGATTTCATAGTGTCCCTTACCATTATCCCCTAAAAGCAGGTCTTTTCCATTTTTAATGTTCTAGGATGTCTATCATGCACATACTGTTTCTGATTAGACTTTTCATTTGCCTGGGAGTACCTGATAAGCTCTGGAGTAGCCAGGTACCGTGAAGACCTAGGCTTCATGGAGAAGGGGCAGGCAGCATCTGGAAACCAAGGGGTTCTTGTCATCAGGGCAGAGAGGAGAGCCCAGTGCAGTGCCTGCTGCCTACATCTCACCTCCACACCCTCAAAATGGGCAGGGCTTTGGGAGGTTTCTGATGACAGTTTCATTCTGTACACTTGTGATTGGTTTGTTGAGGTCTTCTATTTCCTCTAGGGTCAGTGTAATTGGTTCACGTGTTTCTAGGAGTTTGTCCATCTCAACTACATTTTCTAATTTTTTGGCATATAGTTCTTCATAGTATCCTCTTATGAACTCTCCTATTTCTGGGGGGTCAATGGTAATGTCCCCCCTCTCATTTCTGATTTTATTTATTTGTATCTTCTCTCTTTTTTCTTTGTCAGTCTAGCTAAGAGTTAGTTGATTTTGCTGATCTCAAGGAAACAATTTTTGGTTTTGTTGATTCTATGTTTTGGTGGTGTTGTTTCAATTTAATTTATTTCTGCTCTGTTCTTTACTATTTCTTCCCTATGGCTTGGTTTGGGATAAGTTTGCTGTTCTTTTTCTTGTTCCTCCAATTGTGCAGTTAGGTCTTCAATTTTCTTTTTTAATGTAAGGATTGAGGACTATAAATTTCTCTCTCAGCACTGCCTTTTCAGTATCACTTAGGTTTTGATATGTTGTGTTCCTTTTTTCATTCATCTCAAGATATTTGCTGAATCCCCTTGCAATTTATTCTTTGACTCAATGATTATTTAAGAGTGTGTTGTTTAATCTCCATATATTTATGAATTTCCTCTTTTCCATCAATTATTGATTTCTAGCTTCATTTCATTATGATAAGAAGATGGGTTTTGTATGATTTCAATCTTTTCAAATTTATTGAGACTTGTCTTGTGACTCAAAATATGGTCTATCTTGGAGGAGGATCCATGAGCACTTGAAAAAAAATGCATATACTGCTGTTTGGGGTTGCAATGCTCTATAGATATCTGTTAGGTCTAGTTCATTTATCACATAATTCAAGTTCTCATTTATTTATTCTCTGTCCAGATATTCTATCCAATATTGAGAGTGGGATATTGAAGTTTCCAGCTATTATTGTAGAGACATCATTTTTCCCTTCAGCTTTGCCAGTGTGTGCCTCATGTATCTTGGGACACTGAGGTTAAGTGCATAAATATTTAGTATTATTACTTCTTGCTGATTTGTCTCTTTTATTAATAGATAATGACCTTCTTCATCCTTTATAACAGTTTTGCATTTAAAATCTATTTTGTCTGATATTAGTATCACTACCCGAGTTCTTTTTCAGTTACTATTTGTGTGGAATATTTTTTTCCAACCTTTCTCTTTTAACCTGATTGTGTCCTTACATCTGAGGTGATTCTCTTGTAGACAATATATAGATGGATCATACCTTTTATCCATTCTCTCAGTCTGTGTTTTTTGTTGGGAGAGTTCACGCTATTATCATTCAATGTTATTACTGTAAAGACATTACTTACTTCATCCATTTTGTCCTTTGGCTTTCTGTTGTCGTATTGTACAATTTTTTATCTTTTTACCTTTTAATTTACCCTTCTTAATAATCTTCATTTCTACACTCTTCACCAAGTCTCTTACCTTGTTTTTTTCCTTTCAGGCTGTAGCACTCCCTTTAATATCTCATAATTCTTTTTGTAATATATTCAATCAGGTTTTGTCTGTGAAGGCTTTGAACTTCCCTTCATTTATGAATGGCAACTTTGATAGATACAGAATTCTTCGTTGGCAGTTTTTCTCTTTCAGTACCTTAAATACCTCATACCATTTTCTTCTGTCCTACATGGCTTCTGGTGAGAGATCAGCACTTAAACTTAACATTTTTTTCTTGTATGTGATGCTTTGTTTTTCTCTTGCTGCCCTCCAAATTTTCTTTTAATCTCTGATATTTGCCATTCTGAATAATAGGCATCTTGGGGTAGGTCGTTTCAGATTCATCCTGTTTGGGATGCATTGTCCTTGGATATTGATATTTATGTTTTTCATAAGGATAGGGAAGTTTTCAGTCATTATTTCCTCATATATTCTTTCTGTCCCTTTTCCAATATCTTCTCCTTCTGGGACACTGCTCATGCATACATTTCTGCCTTTTGCATTGCAATTCCGTTCCTTGAGACTATTGTTTCTCTTTCTCTTCTATTTCTATTCTGCTGTCATTTCCAGTTCAAATGTTCTGTCTTTGAAATCATTAATTCTGTCTTTAAGCAAACCAAATCTGCTCTTATGTGCCTCTAGTGTATTTTTAATCTCATCCCTCATGTCTTTCATTCTCATAATGTCTATTACTTTCCTTTACAGACTTAAAAATTGTTATTTTTTCTCATCCAGTGTCTTCTTAATATCCTTTATCTCTTTAGTCATATTTTCTTTCAATTCTTTAAATTGATTTAGGAGAGCTTTGTGTTTATATTTCTTAAATGTCTTAAATCCTATATCTCTTCAGGATATTTGGTATATTCCTTTGGCTGGACCATTTCTTTCTATTTCCATATTATGGCTTGTAAATTTTTGCTTATGCCTAGACATATAAATATGTCCTTGAATTTGCTCGGATGGCAAATTTATCTCTCTTGCCTATTGTTACTTTTTACAGTTCTTCTTGACATTTGGTTCAACTTATCCTAAGTCTTTAAATTGCCCAGCTTTAAGTTACCAAGATCATGCCAGGAATTCACAAATAGGGCACATATTTTCTTCCAGAAGTTAGAGAACAAAGAGACCCAAGTGCATTTTTGTCCATGCAATTTCCAGACTGGCCAGCAAATGACAGTCCTTGGCAACCCTTTCCACAAAGGTGTATCTCACAGTTTTCCTTTGTCTTGGTCTGGCTAGAGCCAAGATTCAAAGGGGTCTCCACTGGCCAAATTCACTGAAGAAAGCCCCCTGCCTCCCAATCTCTTTCCTTTGTAACAGCTGATAGGGTGGATGAAGTCTGCTTCCCTCTCAGTCAGATGCAGTAAACTAGGGGTTTAAGCTCAGCTTAATATCTTGGGGGTAGGGGAGGGAGCCCTGCCTGGCAGCTGGGAGATTTATTAACTCACACTTTGTTGTTTTGTGTTCTGCCTCTCTCTGTTCCTCACCCTCATGGGAGTTGTGAAGCACAATGTCCACCTGCTGAACCCCAAAGCAGATACCTCAGGCAGCTTTTGGCTCTTTCTCCATTGTTTTTGTGACAGAGCTGAGCCTTGTTTGCCTAATTTGATACCATATTCCCACAATCAAATATTGTTTTTTTCTCTTTTAAATCATTTTGTCTTTAATAACATAACAGTGATTCAGAATGTGAAAAGAAGATTCAAACTTGATCCTTTTAAAAAAGATGCTAACATAATTGCTTCACACAATTTTCATAAAAGACAAAAAAAGGCTACTATATATTAATTAAAGGAGTAATCTAGTAAGAAGAAAAAACAAACATAAACATTTATGCACCTAATCAGGGCAACTCAACATGCATGTGCCAAACATAGGAAAATCTAAATGGAGGTATAGATGCCTCTACAACTATATTGGGGGATATTAATAAACCATTATCACCATGAGACAGAACATATTGAAAGAGAATCAATAAAGAGACAAAGACCTTGAATAATACAAAAGAGGATCGGCACTTAATAGACATATACAGAACATTACACTGAATGTATATCAATGAGATATACATTCTTCTTGAATGCAAATGGGTCATTCTTCAGGATAGACCACATGTTAGGCTGCAGAACAACTCTCAATAAATTCAGAAATATTAAAATTATACAAAGGAACTTCTCTGAACAAAATGGCATGAAGCTGGAAATTAGTAAGGGACAGAGAAGTAGATTAGGCACAAAGATATGAAAGTTAAACAATACATTTTTAGACAATCAGTGGGTCAAGGAGGAAATTGCAAAAGAAATCAATAACTACCTTGAAATGAATGAAAAATACAACACAACATACAAATATCTACGTGATGAAGCAAAAGATCTACAGAGGGAAATAGGTAGCCATAAAAGACTATATGAAAAATGAAACAAGAGCTAAAATCAAAGACCTAACTCAATACCTTGAGGAATAAGAAAAAGAACAACAATCTAACCCCAAAGGAAATAGAAAGAAGGAAATAACAAAGATGAGGGCAGAGCTAAATGAAATTGAAAACAAGAAAGCAATAGAAAAAATAAATAAAGCCAAAAGCTTCATTTTGAGAAGATTATTAAAATTAACAAACAATTAGACTAAAAAGTAAAAAAGTGAAAAGTTGTAAATACATAAAATAAGAAATGAGGTAGGGGATATCACTACAGTCCCAACAGAAATCAAGAGTATCATAAGAGTATACTTTGAAAAAATATATGTCAACAAGAATGACAATTTAGAGGGAAAGGACAAATTCCTAGAAACACACAAGCAGCCTACATTGACAATAGAAGAAATTGATTAACTCAACAGACAAATCATAAGCAATGAGATTTAATTAGTCATCAAAAACATGCTAGGCCACAGAACAACACTCAATGAATTCAGAAAGATTGAGATTATGCAAAGTAATTTCTCTAAACACAACGGAATGAAGTTGGAAATCACTAAGGGCCAGAGAAACAGGTTAGGCACAAGGATATGGAATTTAAACAACACTCTCTTAGACAAACAGTGGGTCAAAGAGGAAATTTCAAAAGAAATAAGTAACGACCTTGAAACTAATGAAAACGACAACACAGCATATCAAAACCTATGGGATGCAGCGAAAGCAGTCCTGAGAGGGAAGTTCAT
>JAKSZT010003903.1:81061-141197 GCA_026826555.1 Tolypeutes matacus
CCTTCTCTTCTCCTTCTGGGATGCCCATAATGCATATGTTTGTGCGTCTTGCATTATCGGTTAATTCCCTGAGACCATACTTGATTTTTTCTATCTTTTTGTCTATCTTTTCTACATTCTCTTTGATTTCAACTGTATTGTCTTCCATATCACTAATTCTTTCCTCTGCCTGTTCAATTCTGCTGCCATGTGAGTCCAGCATCTTTTTGATTTCTTGACTTGTGTCTTTATTCACCATCATATCCATTACCTTTTTAGGTGTGTTAACTATTTCTTCAGTATATTCTCCCAGTGTCTTATTTATATCCTTAATCTCTTCCTTCAGTTCTTTAAGTTGGTCCATGATATTTGTTTGGATAGCTTTGATTAGTTGTTCGATGTACTGGATTGCTTCCTGGTTTTTATTTTGTGCACTGGACTGGTCCATATTTTCCAGTTTCTCAGAGTCATTTGTATTTTTCTGTTGCCCTCTGGTCATCATATTATCTTGATGGGTTTGTTCAGTTTATTAGCTTTTCTCTCTGCTCTAGAATTTTATTTAGCTGTTGGTTCTGCATGTGAGTTAAGTTTTCTCTTTGGCAGTTTTTCTTCATATTTTATTTCCTTGCTTCTTTCTATGTTCCCTTGAAGGCAAAAGGTTAGGGCCAGAGGAATCAAAAGATGTAAGGAAGGCAGAAGGATAATAGATATATTGGTAAAAGTTAGAAGAGGGGCAAAATGAGACTTAATGAGATGAATATTTAACTTGTGTAGGCAGTGTAGAGTACTAGGAAAATATATGGAGTTCCTACAATGGACTGGGAAAACAAATGGTGGAATATATATATATATACAGTGATTTAGAAGGCTAGAATTATGAGGAGGGAGAGAAATAGTAGAGAAAGGTCTGAAAGGAAAAAGTTAATACTCATTAAAAAAAAAGAAAAAAGAAGAAGAAGCAAACAAAATAGATGGTATAGAAATTGACACCCTTAAGTTGTGGGCCTATGAAAAAATGTTTTCTCTAAGAGCCACAACAGAAAACAGAAGGCAGAAAGATGCAGGAAGCATAAGCGATAGTTTGTAATACAGAATCAATATATACAGCGAGTGGGAAATTACTGAATAAGAAGCCCAGCAAATAAGCGATCAGCTGGCAGCACCTATTTAAAAAAAAAAAAAATAGAAGGAAAAAGGAAGGGGCGTGGAAAACTGGAATAATAGCAATAGACCAGAAAGAAACAGAGAGAAACCAAAGATCCACATAGGCAAGCAGTCAAACAGAGCTAAGGGGGGTCAATGATTCTCCTAGGGTCCACGTGGATCCTTCCTGCCCACCTGTGTCTATCAATGAATTTCCCCACAGGGTTCTATATGCAGGTCCTGAAGCAGCTTTTAGCTATTAAACTAAATTAAAAAGAATTTATTTTTCATTTGTTGAGGTGACCTCACTTTTTTTTTTTTTAGCCAAATGCAGGACCCAAAATAATTCCTCCTCTAGACCAACCCCCTTACAGAAGGGACCCTAGCTGGGCCCATGGAAATTAATCAAGCATGTCCCACTTTCCAGACTCCCCAGGTTAGCTGAAGCTCTGATGTTAGTCAGTGAGGAGTGCTAAAGATGGCGGATTCCCCCCCTTCTGGCGCAGTGCTCCAGCGTCACCGGGCTGCTCAGTAAATCAGTTTGAGTGCAGATTCGCGTCTGTTCTCAGCCTAATGGTGCTTCAGGTCGGCTTATCTGCTCCCCAAAGCTATGGGGCGGTGCAGGCAGCCAGATCAATGTCTAAAATATATATAATACCCTTCCCTGTCTTCCAACCGTACCCTCCCTTTTTTGGGAGGTGTCCCTTCCTTCTGGCTCCGCAGCAGCCCGGGTCTTATCCCTGGGTGACTAGGGAAATCAGCTGCGTTTCCCGACCAAAATCCCCCCTCCAGTTCACTGGGTGCTGATTCGCTCGTTTGCTCTGATCACACAAGTTCTAAGGGGCGCCAGGCAGCCAGATCCCCAGAAAATAAAACTTTTTCACCCCGCCCGCTGCTCAAAATGGCCGTTTTATTTTTTTTCCCCCTAACCGCGGGGCTCAGCCGCCTGTGCCAACCTCCACCGGCAGCCTCAAAACTCACGAATGTCCACCGTTCGGTCCACGCCGCCGATCTGCGCAGATAGATATCCCAAGCCTCTCCTGCATATATACTTATATATCATTTTGCAAATGTTGGTATGTATTGTGAAAATTTTGATTTTTACCCACAATAAAAAAAAAAAAAAAAAAAAAACAAGAAGAAGAGTATCATAAGAGTATAGTTTGAAAAATTATATATCAACAAGAATGATAATTTAGAGGGAATGGACAAATTCCTAGAAACACACAAGCAGCTTACATTGACAATAGAAGAAATTGATTAACTCAACAGACAGATCATAAGCAATGAGATTGTATTAGTCATCAAAAACCTCCCAGCAAAGAAGAGCACAGTAACAGATGGCTTCACAAGTGAATTCTACCAAACATTCTGGAAAGAACCAACACCAATCCTGCATAAACTCTTCCAAAAAACAGAAGTCAGGGGAACATCACCTAACACATTCTATAATTCCATCATCACACTAATACCAAAGCCTAACAAAGATGCCACACGAAAGGAAAATTATAGTCCAATCTCTCTAATGAACTTAGATGCTAAAGTCCTCAAAAAAATACCTGCTAATTATATTCAACAGCATATCAAATGAATTATGCACCATGCCCAAGTGGGTTTAAATCTTGGTATGCAAGGATGGCCTAACATAAGAAAATCAATCAATGTAATACACCACATAAATATTGAAAGAAAAAAAATCACATGGTCTTCCCTACAGGTGAAGAAAAAGCATTCAAAAAATACAGCACCCTTTCCTGATAAACACATTTCAAAAGATAGAACTAAAAAGAAATTTACTCAACATGATAAAGAGTATGTATGAAATCAATAATCAATGTTGAAATGCTAAAAGCTTTCCCTCTAAGATTTCAGACAAGACAAGGATACTCACTGTCACTGCTCTTATTTAACATTGTGTTAGAAGTAATTGCTCAAACACTTAGGCAAGAGAAGGATGTAAAAGACATCCAAATTGAAAAAGAAGAAGCAAAAACTTCACTATTTGCAGATGACATAGTCCTATACAGACAAAGCCCTGAAAAATCTGCAACAACACTTCTATAGCTTATAAATGAGTTTAGTAAAGTGGCAGATTATAAGATTAATGTGCAAAAATACTAGCATTTCTGTACAGCAATAATGAGAAGTCTGAAGAGGAAATCAAGGAAAATAACAATTTACAGTAATAATTACAAAAATTAAATACCTAGGAATAAATTTAACTAAAGAGGTAAATGACTTGTTTGCAGAAAACTACACAACACCGTTAAGGGAAATCAAAGAAGACCTAAAAAATGGAAGAATATTCCTTGTTCATGGATAGAAAGACTAAACCTATTAAGATGTCAATTCATACCCAACCTGATTTACAGATATAATGCAATCCCAATAAATATTATCACAACAAAATTTACTGAATTGGGATAACTAACTATGAAATTTATTCAGAAGTGCAAGTGGTCCCAAATAACCAAATACATAATGAAAAAGAAAAACAAAATCAGAGGAAACACATTACCTGACTTTAAAACATATTACATAACTACCCTGGCCAAAACTGCATGGTAATGGCACAAGGATAGACATATTGACCAATGGAACTTAATTGAGAATAGTGGTATAGAACCTCACATATATAGTCAACTGATATTCAACAAGGCCACCAAGCCCACAACACTGGGAAAAAATGGCATCTTCAACAAATGATCCTTGGAGAACTGGATATCCATATCCAAAGGAATGAGAGAAAAACATCTCACATCTTATACAAAAATTAACTCAAGATGGATGAAAGACCTAAGTATAGAAGCCAAGACCGTAAAGATCTTGGAAGATAATGTAGGGAATCATCTACAAGTTCTTGCATTAGGAAATGGTTTCATGAACTTTACACTCAAAGCATGAGCAATGAAAGAAAACATAGACAAATGGGATCTCCTCATAATTAAAATATTTTGCACCTTAAAGGAGTTTGCTAAGAAAGTGAAATGGCAGCCTACTCAATTGGAGAAAATATATGGTAACCTTATACCTGATAGGGACCTAATACCCAGCATATAAAAAGAAATCTTACACCTCAAAAATAAAAAGACAAACAACCCATTTAAAAAATGGGCAAGTGATTTGACTAGACACTTCTCCAGAGAAGAAATTCCAATGGCTAAAAAGCAAATGGAAATATGCTCAACATCACCAGCTATTAGGTAAAAGCAAATCAAAACTACAATGAGATTATCATCTTACACCCATTAGACTGGTGACTATTGAAAAAAACAGAGGACTATAAGGGTTGGAGAGGATATGAAGGAATTGGAACCCTCATCCACTGCTGGTGGAAATGTAGACTAGTGCAACCATTGTGTATGACAATTTCGTGGTTCCTCAGGAAGCTAAATATACAACTGCCATATGATCTAGCAATCTCACTGCTAGGTACATAAGAAGCAGAATTGAAAACAGGGACATGAACAGATGTATGCACATCAATGTTCATATCAGCATAATTCACTATTGCCAAAAGTTAGAAACAATCCAAATATCCTCCAACAGATGAATGGATAGAGAAATCGTGTTATATGCATACAATGGAATATTACTCAGCTGTAAGAGGGAATGCAATATCAATGCCCAGGATAACATGGATGAATTTATATATATATATATATTTTAAAGATGCTTAGATTACATAAATGTTACACAAAAATTACAGGGATTCCCATGTTCCCCACCTCCCACACCTCCCATAACATCCCACATAAACATCTTTCATTAGTGTGGCACATCAACTGCAATGGCTATACACATCTTGGGGCCATAGTTCACATTGTAGACCACACTCTCTCCCACACAGTTCTGCATGGTATATGCTGATGTAATGTGGCCTATATCTGCCATTGTAATGTCACTCAGGATAATTCCCAAGTCCTGAGAAAGCCCCTGTATTACAATTGTTTTTCCCTTCCCTGACCCAAAAACATCTAGTGGCCACTGGCTCCACCTCACTGTTACAATTTCTTCCATTGCTTGAATCACAATATGTCTACAACAGAATACCAATGAGTCTACTCTAGCCCATAGCTCTTCCCCCAATCCTGAGGAGTTTGGGATGGTGGTGTCCACTCCACCTTCAAGTGAGAGGGGCTTATATCCCATGGAAATGGTAGATGGGATTATCCTGCCTGCAGCTGCAGACACTCTCCATTTCCTGGGATGGCCATTGTCCATCATCATCTCCTCACATCTCCTCACCAGGTGACTTGGGTGAGTCCATTGAGCTGTAGAGTAGGAATTGCAGCTCCACCAAGATTCCAGACACAGCTGACACATGGGCAGGCAAGAGGTTCCAGTCTCTGAAAGTACACCTACAAACTCCAGCATCACATATAGGTTTGAATAGAGGGGACTGGTGGACCATGTACAGGGAGGACTTATTTGAGTTCAGCTCTGTCACTCTCAGGAGCACAGATTCTAAAGTAGAGCCCACTGATAGACATCAATTCTGCAGCTATTCCCCCTTATATAGGACCTGGATGTCTCCAGAGCCCTCAGGAGCCCCTTTGTGTGGGGTGATATCCACTTGTACTCTATGAGATCCTACTGAGGTGTGAGTAAGCATTACCTCTGGGATGACCTCCCAACTCACATTTAAGTCTCTTAGCCACATGCACTCATTCATCTTTACCATTTCCCCCTTTTATTCAAGGTCTTTTTCCAGTTGTATTGCAATTGGCGCTTGGTATTAATCCCTCGTTGCCAGGGAGACTCATGTCCTACACTGTGGGGAAGGTAATGCACTCATATGCTGAGTTTGGCTTAGAGAGAGGCCACATTTGAGCAACAAGGAAGCTTTAAGGTGGCAACCCTTAGGCACCCCATAGCAGTAGGCTAAGTTTCAATTACAAGAGCAAATACTCATAAGGCTAGTCATCAATAACAAGAACCCAACAGTGGGCCATCCTCTTTTGCCAGACACTGCCCCTGCACTCGGGAGACTGTTGCCGCTCCCTTGGAGAATGTGGCAGAGCTCTCCAGTCTAGGAATTCAGTATTCCTGGAAGAATCTTGAAGACCTCATGCTGAGTGAAGCAAGCCAGGTACTGAAGGACAAATATTACATGTCCTCACTGATGTGAATTAAGTAAATTGAGCAGACTCACAGAGCTAGTGTCTAGAATATATATTTTCATGAGACAGAAAGGGAGAAGAAGGTTGTGAGCCAATACCCATATGGGCAAAATCTATGTTAAAGTTGAAAGTGTATTTGTACAGTGGATGGGCAAAACAGTAGTGCAGTGATGCTATTTGGTTGGTCAGGGCATGGTAAGTCTTTGATGGGGGTAAGTTGGGGTGTGTGGGTTTGACTTTCCAGGGAAAAGGGGGGAGTGTTGGGGGAGGGAGCAACTGAACTCTGGGGATTAACAGATATGTTGTTGAAATTAAAATGTTTGGAATGTTCTTTTGGCAAATATCACATAGGAGGGTTGCTGGTTTAGGGTGTTCAATGTGGGGTACATGCAGGAGAGGGTGCAGCTGGGGCAGACTTCTAGGGAGTGTGCAAGTGTTCATCTTGTCATTGTGCATTGTATCAGTGTGTGGAGACCCACATAATGGGAGGAAAGGTGTTAGACTCTTATCCTGAGGAGTCCTGTGATGTTACCAAATAAAGGGGCAGGATTCTGTCAAGAGCATTGGCAATGCCTAATAGAGGTCAACAGGCCAGTATGTCAAGTCCTTAATGTTGATGCAAGTAAGTAAAATCTTGTTCTTCAAGGAGTGAAGCTTGGGGGTTGCCATGGGTCCTGATGGAAGGGGAAGGGAGGAATAGTATACATGGAACATAGGGCATTTTTGGGGTGATGGAATTGTTCTAAATGAGCTTGCAATGTTGGATACATGCCATGTTAAATTTCATGAAAATTTATAAAAATGTATGTTCCAAAATGTAAATCATATTGTAAACAAATGTACCATACTAGTGAAGGATGTTGTTAATGTCAGAAAGTGTGGGAACTGTAAGGAGGAGGGCATATGGGAATCCCTTATAATTTTTATGTAACATTTATGTAATATATCTTTAATATATAAATATATAAAGTCACTCTCCACAAGGATGGGTCAGAAATACATCTTAGGCCAAGCATTACATTTGAGGAGGGACAGGAGCATGTGGATGGTATTCCTACCACTGTCCAAATTGCTCATATTCCAGCCTCTCCCAAGGAACCTTGGATTCAGAAAGTACCACAGACCAGTAGGCAGGTTTCTTTCAAATCTCAGTGTTGCCAGCTGAATATGGAAAGGAATTTGGAGACATTTTAGACAGCAACTTTGCATTCTTTTTTCAGCAACCAATAGGACAATAACAGAATTAGCCAACTTTAAAACAATCTAGAGAAAATTTTTGAATGTGCTATTGGGATATTTTAATATTTTTATATGTGTTATTAGTATAAAAGTACTATATTTCCACAAGGTTTGAGTCAATATGTTTGGAAGATAATCTATCTCTTTTTGCGGGGGTATGGGGGTTATTTTTATTCTGGAAGGAAAATACAACCTGAAATGTTCTATGTTATACAATTCACTGTTGTTAATGACATGAATAATGTTGTGCTATGGTTACCAGCATCCATTACCAAAAGTTTTCCATTACCTCAAACAGACACTCCATAACAATTAAATATTAATGCCACCTTCCCTAACCACACCCAGCCTCTGTAAACATGTATTCTATTTTCTGACATTATGAAGGGCTCCACAGAAATGTCCGCATCTGTCTTTTTTATTAAAAAAGCACAACCAATCTTTCCTTCAAAAATCTATATAAAGTACAAATTTCTTTTCACCTGAGTATTTTCCTAAATAAAAAGACAAGGTATTTACTTATTTTATGATAAAAGAAAATCTGGTTATATTCTGGAAGAGTTGGATCCTTTAGGTGCATTTGGGCCTGCATAACTGGGTACAAGAGCTCTCATTCCTTGAATAAAATGCACATCAATGAGAAAGCTGTTTCCCACTCTGAGATGTGGAGCAGGGTGGAGGCAGTTGGACACATGCTTGATTTTCCAAGATTTTCTAGAACATGAGATCAAAACACACATCTGAGAAGCTCATGTCTCTGTGTGAGGACCATCACATAATGTCTTCTCTTAGAAATTTGTGGAAATGTGCAGAGTATAATGAATTTTAATTAGCTGTTTTTGCTGACAATGACTGCTTCAAAAAAAGAATAATGTGGAGAATTATATTTACATAAAACATTTATAAGTTTAGGGAGAATAATATTGATAAATAATTGGTTCATGCAAGGGAAACTAAAATATAGTTATTAAATATAATTATATTTGAATTACAATTAATTTATAATTAAATTACATTTAATTATAATTCTTTGTTATAAAAAATAATGCAATGTGAAACTGCAAATTTTACCTCATATTTCTGTTAAAATAAATTGGAAGTCAGTGTGTGTGGTAAAATGATGATGTTATACATCATAGAATCACAATTTATAAGGAACCTAAAATAAGTAGAGGGACCTGGTCAATTAGGCCACATAAGACAGAGGGTGAAATGATGCACCTGGATCTTGCACTAATAGAGGGCAAGGTTTTCCTGCTTCCTTCTCCTTCACTGAGGACCTGGGGCTTAACAGATGGTGTGTGTCTGGAGGGTCCTGGAGTTATATTTTGCCTGCGTTTTCTCAGAAAAGTAAGTTAAGTTGAAAGAGTTTCATGAAGATGGTAAATACAAGTTTCATTCACACTTTCAGTCAAATTCGGAAGACGATGGCAAAAAAATCACAAAATCATCATAAATATTTTTGTATATTTGAGTGTATGTGTGCATTTGGACACACACACACTGGGAATATCAATAAGAATCCATTCTGTGTTTGAATATTGGATACATCATAGCACTGCTTAGAAAAGATGAAATGGTGGTTTTCTGGGTGTTACATGCTGTGAAACAAGAAGACAGGAACCCAGGCAAGACCAAGAATCTCCTCCCAGCTCCTCTCTGCACCTGCCCAAGAGTTGGTCCCCGAGAGCCTCCTGGTAGTAACAAGGACCCCCTGCAACTCAGGCCCCTCTTTTGCCCTGCAGGGGAGATTTGTGTCTGGTCTCACCCAAACTTACTCTTACTGTGTCTCTGACACAGTAATATGTGGCTGTAGGTGACTCCCAGGCTGTTCAGCTTTAAATAAACTTTGTTATTGTTGGTGTCCCTAGTGATGCCAAAAGTGACTGAAGAATTCAGTTATAATTTGTGCATCACCCTCTCCATATTTCAGTGACCCATTATAGCCCCTTTCCTGGAGACTAGAGGATCCAATTCATGTAAATTCTGGTTAAAGAGATTCCGGAGACAGTGCAGGTGAGGGACCGGGCCTCTGAGGCTTTCACCAGGGCAGGTCCTGACTACAGTAGCTGCACTTGGGATAGGACATTAAGCAAAAGAAGAACACTGAGTCATGGGACTGGATGTATTACCCTCATTTCCTTCATGTCATAATTCCTGAGACACTCACATCTGGGAGCTGACATGGGAAAGAGGAAGAATCATAATTGTTTCATTTTCTTGTGGATGAGGTCCATGATGCTCAGAAAATGTATTCCTGGCTTAGAAGGAACCCAAATTTCAGTAAATGTGTTCTTTAATTTCAACTAATTACTTGTATTGTGATTTGTATTTGGGAGGTGACTTTGTAAAATGAAATTAGAAGAGGGATGTCTTGCCTTTGGGGCACCCTGGGAAGAATAGGCTGGCCAATCCATGGGCAAATGTAGTGTTCCCCCTGGGGTACCTCTCCCAAAGCCCAGATTTCTCTATTCTACTTCCAAGTAGGAAAATTTTTAAAGAAGCTGCTCAGGGATTCAGATGTGTGTAAAGATCAAGGAAAGCTTTGGGAATAAGGTCATTGTGTTGCTATTCCCAGGAAGTACAGATTTAATACACATGTAAAATCCCTGACAAAGTTGATTTAAATAGTTTCTACTTGTTTTCAATATCTGTGGAGAAATTTGGAGCTCCCCTTCACTGTTCTATTGATTTCACTACACAGTAGCCACATTAATTGTGAATTCATTTTTTGTTGTCAGTACAGTTAGATACTTTTACCACATTTATTTCTGTTATTATGTTTTCTTAGAAGCCAAAGGAAAATATGTGAAACTTCATCTCTGACCATTATGATTGAATGAGGAACACCTGAACAGAACCAGCTGCTGATATATCACATTTGTGTGAATTTGGCAGGTCAACTACCTTCTGTCTCAATGTCTTCACCTGTCCATTATTTATTTATACCCACTTGCCTCTAAAGGTTCCTTCCATATTATCATTTCATGAACTGGTCTTGGATCTAGCATATTGCAATGGGCTATTCAATATTAGTAATGTGCTTCCTCAGGAGGTCATCATGAGAATAGTTCTTTGGCTATGGAGTGGTGTGTAATCAAGGCTAACCATAGATTTTTGGCCTCTTATTAAACCTACCAACTGAGTCTGTGGGCTCAATATTAATGTAGCTCTTGCCTTCCACTAGAAAGTCAGTAGCAATCACAGGTCCAGAGATCCCTGGTAGAGGCTGGGAGAAGCAGCAATATCACCAGAAATCAAGAATCATGGGTCTGCCCTTGGAAATAGGATTACGTTTTCATCCATGATGTCCCAGAAAAGGAAGGCCCAGGGGAACAGAAACCTTCAAGCTGAACATGGAAGGTACTGATCCTTTGGGATAAATTGTATACCACACTGTTCTTTCCCCCTCTTTCAGACTGAGAAATGAGATATGGGTGGTACACATCTTGTTATGATGTTCTTTCCTTGTGCCAGCCCAATGGCCCTCCTACCAAGTGCCATTTACTTCAGTAACCCTGAGTGTGTCTATGTAGTCAGGGTTTCATGGTTATCCAATTAGTTGAGGTCACCAATCTGAGATTTATCACAAGTCACCTGAAAAGAATGAATTGTCTGGGTTGAGCTTCAGGCTTTATGTCCTCCTTATCCAGACAAATAACTCCACTAACTACTGTCTTGTACCAGCCATTATTAGACTGCATAATGTCTGAAAAGTGCTCAGAAAATTCTCTCTCTCTAAGTGAGTGCTTTCACTGTTGTTAATAGTGTATTCTTAGGAAGTTAAAGTGTGTGACAAGTACCATCAGAGCAAATGGTAAAGTGGCTTGTGAAGCCAACTACCTTTCTGAAGAAAAACATATAAATATTTATCAAAGATATCAAATATTTTAAATGATTTGAATTGCTAATAATACAACCATAAATCATGGCATTATGGCTGGGTATATGAAGTCAAGAAACAAAATATGCATTTCTTTAGCTTTCTCCCCATTTTTACTGCTACTTACTCATTATTTGAAATATTGGCCATGCAGGGTTTTAAAATTTATATTATCTTGGTTTCACCTTCCAAATATTATGACATATATGATTACAAAATATTTCCTCAAATTTTAGGATTTTTTTTTTATTATGGGTAAAAATAAAAATTCTCACAATACATACAAACATTTGCAAAATGATATATAAATATATATGCATATATGTGTATTTGCTTACAAAAATGTTTTATATATATATATATATATACATATATTTTAAGAGGTGCTTAGATTACCCAAAATATTACACGGAACCCACTGGGATTCCCATGTTGCCCACCTCCCACACCTCCCACCACATCCCACACAAACATCTCCCACAAGTGTGGCCCACCAACCTCAATGAACTTACACATCCTGGAGCCTTGCCACCAACCATTTAGATGCACTTGACTACACATCAATAAAAGGGAATATAGGAAAGAATGAAAAATGCTTGAGGCAATCAGCTGTGATAATACACAAACATTTCATTGTGCAGTGATGTTGAAACTATTTCTGTGAAGAAAGTGAAGGAAGGTGGTGTTTTATCTTGAAGAATTTGTCAAAAAATTACAGTTTATTCTTTCCAACAGCATGCCATCTTCTTTGAATGCTGATATAGTGTTGCTAATATTTAGTCTCTCTAGAATTGTGACACTTCAATTTCAAATGTTTAGCTACTTCAAGACTTTTGAAAATATAATTTATTGCATGAAAAAATGCTCTGGGTATCTTAATTCTCTGAACCAATCTACACAAAATAACTTTGTGATATGTGAGAGTGGAGTGCAACATGCTTGGTCTAGGATGGAGTGATGGATAAAACACAATTCTTCCCAGGAACTCAGCATCAAATGTAGGTGATGAAAATGGAGTGTCATAGACTATAGGAGAGTAGGTTCTGCAGGGTTCAATGGAACCCTAAAACAAAGATGATGTGAAAATATGGGGAATGCAGAAGAAGTCTCTGGGAAAATGTAGCTAGATAATAGTAAGGAATTGATGAATAAACCTGGTAGCCAGAATTTGCAGAAATTTTCAGAAAGATGCCCATGCCTTGACAAGGGCCAGTCTCATAGAGAAACATCAGTACAATGTCTCGTGTCAACTCCACGTTCAAGGGTTTAACCCTGATTAACACCACAAATGCAAGAGAACATTCACCTCCAGATCCATTTATCAGAAGACCTAAATTAGAGTGTAAAATTTATTAAAATTTCCTTCCTTTCTTAGTGAATATGTCAATGAAGATTTAAAAATAGGGATAAATGACTGTTCTTATTGGTGTGTAATTAACATATTAATTTCATGTATTAAAGTGTACACTTTGATAAATATTTACATATACATACAAACACATAACCATCACTCCAAACCAGATAGTAAACTCACCAAATTTTGTCTTTCTGCAAATCCTGTCTTCTGTTGCTTCCCTTCTCTCCAAGCAACATTTGGTCTTTTGTTAATAGGTTTTTGAGTTTTAAATCATTTACCATGAGGTTCACACATTTAAAGTGTATAATTAAATGTATTTTATTTTATTCAAAGATATACCCCATTCATCACCAGAGTCAAACTTGGAATATTTACATTACTTCCCAATGAAAAAATGTACCTTTTAGTTTATCACCCTACTATCCTTCCATCTTCCATTTTCCCTAAGCAACCAACAATCTACTTTCCCTCTCTATAGTTTTCCCTGTTCTAGACATTAATATTTAAAAAATCATTAAGTACTTGTTAATTTGTGACTGACTCCTTAATCTTAATATACTGTTTCCAAATTTCTTCATTGCTATAGCAAGTATCAATACTCCATTCCTTTTTTTACATATGGTAATGATATATACAACAATATTCCCCAGTTTCAACACTTTCATGTATACAATTGAGCAATATTAATTACATTTGAAAATTTGTGCTACAATCAACACCAAACATTTTCAAGAAACTTTCCTCACCTCAAACAGAAACTCTGTCCATTAAAACAGTCCACAAGGTCAGTAATGTCTACAATGCCACAACTAGTTTAGACAGGTCTTGCATGTAGAGGGCCAGGACAAGATGGAGTGCTCCTGGACCCACAGAGAGCCTAAATGCTTGGGGTTCAGAGTTCTCATACATCCTCACAATAGCACTCACAGAACAGATTGCTGGGAACTCTGCTTCTTATTGCAGGATATGACATTCTCACAGAGCAGGAATATGATGCAAGGATTCTCCTACTTCTGCCACCCCCAATGGTGTAGCATTTCTCAGTTACTGTCTGTCTTTAGGCAAAGATGCACACACTGTAGCCATCAAAGTCACAGGATAATATTTCTTCTCCAGGATCCCAATTCACCTGTTGATGAGATGCAACCTGGGAGCCCATGGCCCAGGTGTGTGACAGTAAGCGTAGTCAAAGGTGGAGCTCTGCTTGGCATCCTTGTTCTGCATGGGACTAATGATGGCGGTGGCACCTTGCATGCTGACCACTCACTTGGCAGCCTGGATGGGTGCACATGTGATGTAGGGTTCAACCCATACTGCCTCTTTCATCGAGGTAACAGTCATGGCTTCAGACACTTCCACCTTCCTCAGATGGCCTCCAGACTCAGGACAGGAGGCTGTATCAATTCTGACTGCCACCCATCTTTTGGAGACCCCATCTTATACTTGAGGCTTGACCACCACAGCCAGGTATATCTTAACAATATTGAGTCTTCTAGTCCATGAAAACCTTGCAATGAGGGGATCTTGGAGAGGTTTGGCAGGTTCAAAGAGATAACCTTACTGAGAAGCAGGTGATTGGAGCAGGGAGATAAGTTCCCAATTCATGGGTGTGCCCTCTACTCACTGAATTACTGGACACTGGGCTGCAGACTCAGACTTAAGGGGCAGCAGCACCAGTGCTTGTGGCCAGGGCCTGCATGGGAGGCAGCCCATTTCTTCTTATGGCTAAATAATATGCTATTTTATGGGTGTGTCATAGTTTGTTTATCCATATATCTAATAAACAATTTCTTGGGTTCTTCCAGTTTTTTTGGTAATTATGAAAAGATGCTGAAAACACTCATATATAGCTTTTTAAAATCTTTGCCTCATTTGGGAAACTATGAGGAGTGCAGTTGCTATATCTTATGGTATGCCTATGTTTGTTTTAGTAAAAAATTGCCACACTGTCTTCCAAAGTGGGTACCCATTTTTTAAAAAGTTATTTTAAATTTTAATTCTCTCTTTTTTTAAAGAAGGTACTGGGTATTGAACCCAGGACCTGGTACATAGGAAGTTGATATTCAGCCACTGAGCTAAATCATCTTCCCTCCTTTTTTTTAAATTTAGCAATTTTATTGAGGTATATTCACATACCATACAATCTATCCAAAGTGTATAATCAATGGCATTTAGGATAATAACGATGTTGTGCATTCATCACCACAAAAAATATTACAGCAATTTAATTACTCCAAAAAGAAAAACTCTACACCACTTAGCAGACACCTCTCAATCCCCCTATCTTTCCCCAAGCCTACATAACCACTTATCTAACTCCATCTTTATAAATTGGTTTATATTTACATTTTACATAGATGGAATCATATAACATGTGGAATTTTGTGTCTGGTTTCTTTCACTTAGCATAATGATTATTGTTTTTGTCTGATATTAACATCTTGTAACATTTACATGCATTTGCTCAGTTTCAAAGAATAACAGTCTTATATATGCAATATTACCCACATTCATATTTCACATGGGGTTTCAATATGCTGTACATTTCCATGTTACATTTTTACCTTTCCTTTTTAGTAATATACCTGACCTTAGACTTTCCATTTAAATCATTTTCATATGAACATAATAGTACTGTTATAAACATTATGTTTGGCTTTCATCTTTTCTATTCATTTCCAATGACTAACACAAATCCTTTTTTTTTTTTTTTTTAACCAATTCTGCACAAGTTAACCCTCAGTTTTCTATTATCTAACCTCATTTTATTTAGTGGTGACCCATACTAATGTTATTAACTCCATAAGATTAGACAATACATTTAGTTCATAATGGCTCAATCATACCATATTTATCATTTTGTGTGTCTTGCTTCACTCAACATAATGTCCTCCAGGTTCATCCATGTTTTCATATGCTTCACAACTTCATTTTTTCTTACAGCTGTATAATATTCCATCATGTGTATACACCACAGTTTGTCTATCCATTCATTGGTTGATGGACATCTGGTTTGGTTTGTTTACAACTTTTGGCAATCATGAATAATGTCACTATGAACATCATTGTACAGATGTCTGCTAATATCACAGCTCTCAGTTCTTCTGGGTATATACACAGTATTGTTGAGTCACATGATTAGTCAATATACACTTCTTTAGCAACTGCCAAACAGTCCTCCACAGTGGCTGTACAATTCTACATTCCCACAAATGGTGAATAACTGCTTGTTTCTATCCACATCCTCTCCAACACTTATAGATTTTTGCCTTTTTAATAGTAGCCATTCTAAGAGGTGTGAAATGCTGTCTCATTGTAGCTTAGATTTGCATTTCCCTAATCACTAGTGATGTTGAACGTTTTTCATGTGTTTTTTTATTTTTGCCTTTTGTATTTCTTTTTGACAAATGTCTATTCAAGTCTTGTCCATTTTTTAAAGGGATCATTTGTCTCTTTATTGTCGAGGTGTAGCATCTATTTATATATCATGGATATTAAGGTGGCTGCCTTTTCACTCTTTTGACAAAGTCCTGTGAGGGGCAAAAGTGTTTAATTTTAAGGAGTTCCCATTTATCTCTTTTTTCTTTGGTTGCTCATGCTTTGGGTGTAAGATCCAAGAAACCACCACCTACCACAAGATCTTTAAGATGTTTCCCTATATTATCTTTTAATAGTTTTATGGACCTGGCTTTTATATTCAGATCTTTGATCCGTTTTTAGTTGATTCTTGTATAGAGAGTGAGATAGGGGTTCTCTTTCATCCTTTTGGTTATGGATATCAAGTTCTCCCAGCACCATTTGCTGAAGAAACATTTTTATACCATTAACATGCAATTGGTAGGTTTGTCAAAAAACAATTGGCAGGGAAGCGGCTGTGGCTCAATCAGTAGGGCTCCCGTTTACCATATGGGAGGCCCCAGGTTCGGTTCCCGGGGCCTCCTGGTGAAGGCAAGCCCACCCGCACGGCGTGGTTAGCTGACCCAGCAAGCACAAGCAGCAAGGGGGGGATAAATGAATAAATAAATAAAATCTTTAAAAAAAAAAAACAATTGGCAGTAGAAGTGAAGGCTTATTTCTGGATTTTCAATTCTATTCCATTGATCAATGTGTCTATCTTTATGCAAATCCATGCTGTTATGACCACTATTTTGTAATATATTTTTAGGTCAGACAGTGAAAATCCTCCCACAACACTCTTCTTTTTTAGAATGCTTTTGGATATTTGGGTGCACTTTCCCTTTCAAATAAATTTGATAATTGCCTTTTCTATTTATGTAAAGTAGACTGTTGGAATTTTGATTGCTATGGCATTGAATCTGTAAATAGTTTGGATAGGATTGACATCTTCATGATATTTAGTCTTCCAATCCATGAACATGGAAGGTCTTTCCATTAGTTTAGGTCTTCATTGATTTCTTTTAGCATTTTTTTGTAGTTTTCTGGGTATAGATTCTATACTTCTTTGGTTGAATTGATTCCTAGGTTTTGAGTCATTTTGTTGCTATTGTTAATGGGTTTTTTCCTTAATTTCCTCCTCAGATTCTTCAATTCTAGTGTACAGAAATATTATTAATTTTTTCAGGTTGATCTTTTATCATGTCACATTGCTGCACTCACTTATTAGTTCAAGTAGCTTTGTTGTGGACATTTCAGAATTTTCTAAATATAGGCTCACATCATCCATTAATAGTGGGTGTTTTACTTCCTCTTTTTCCACTTCCAAGGGCCTTGAGGAGGAAGGCTAAAAGCCAGAAACAAGCCTCCCTTATTTTAATTTCCTCCCATGCACTTCTTTGTTTGGACAGCAGATGGCAATCTTCAGCAGCCCTCTCAGTTCAAAGTCTGTGGGGCCATTCTAATGGCCACCAATTAGAAAGGCCACTATTAAAAAGACAACAGATCAGTGTGATAAATTATCCTGCCTGAAAGCTAAGAGTTTCATAATTCAAACTTTCTCAGAGGTAGTTCCCCAACCTTTTCTGGCAGCCCCTTCCCTTTTCTTGGGTAGAAAATAATTCCACTCTCCTCTGCATCCTCAAGAACCAGTCCCGGTTAGTAGAGAGGGAGATTGAGAGGGTCTGATCTCTTTAGTCCTGCGTAAGTTCTCAAGCTAAATAATTATGCAGCCGCTCCCAGCCTGGAAGGGCTTGTGGGACATAGCAGACCAAATTTGTGGGTCAAAGACTGTCAGTCTTAAGCTGTGTCCTTTTCTTTCCTGTTTCCTGGGGAGGTGGATTCTTGTGGCCCGTTTTGTCTGTAGCCACTGGCTCAAGGTCTGATAACTCAAAATTGTCTATAGAGTGGGGGAGGGCACTGGCAGCTACAGCTGTAGATTTAACTCACAGCTTTGTTGATGAGATTATTTCCCCCTGCCCCTCTCTCTTCTGGGTGGTGTCCAGCCTTCCCCTGCTGTCCTAAACCCTAAAACATTTTTTCCAGGACATTTCTGGCTATCCTCTAGCTATTTTTCTGGGAGAGGAGAGATTCCCAGGTCTTTCTAGTCTGCCATCTTCCCGGAAGTGATTACACACCTTTTTTTTTTTTTAAGGTAGGAAAGGGAGTAAAAAGTTTATTAAGAAACAAGTAAACAATAAAAGTACATGGTCTGAGGCATGGACTACAGGCATACTGCAGAGTGAATGGCACCTACATAACCTTTTTTTTTATTTTTAAAGAAATCAATTTTATTGATACATAATAGTAAAGCATACAATTTATCCAAAGTGTAAAATCAATGGTATTTGGTATAATCTTATATTTGTGCATTCATCAATTCAATCATTATTAAAGCATTTTCATTATTTCAATAATAATAATAAACAAGAAACAGACAATGAACAAACAGGAAAATTCCTCATTTCTCAATCTCTCTGTTTCCCCTGCTGCACATAACTACTATTTCTGGCTATTGTTGCACAATTATTTATTTGTTGACTAAGTACTTTCATAGAGTTATAGTCACATACCGTATGGTCTATCCAAAGTGTATAATCAATGGATTTTTAGCTGTTAGAAAGTCTTTATTGTAAAATTGTAAAATAAATAGAAAAATAGATAGAAAGAAATTTCAAATTTTAAAAGAGAGTGCAAGGCCAGGTTAGATTCAATATAATCAATTATGAAAAATAAATATCATAGCAAAACTTTTGTAAATGTAAATAATTCATATATAATAGTAACTAAGTATTACACAATTCTAATTTTTATATTACAGCTCTATTTATTGGACATAATAATCTCTAATAATGAAATAAATTATTGGTCTAGTTATTTAATTTCCATTTAGGCCATAATTCTTTCTAGACAATCAAATACCTATTTGGAAATTCTTCACATCTGATTGGATAACAGATAACAGTTGCCAACTCATAATTTTATGAGGCAAAAAAACTCAAAAACTTGTTCAACAGTAACATGCTAAATCATCATTGATCCAGATGGATTGTTTTAATTAAAGTGTATGAATAAGATGGAGTAAAAGAAAAATTAATTATTCAAAAATATAACTCTTCTCCAGTCCTCCTCAGTTAAAATTAAGTTTTTATTTTGCATGAAAAAAATGCAGAATACTGATCAAAGGAACAATTTGCCAGTTGTACTAAATAATTATTGTTCATATACTATAATGTCATTTTATATTTACCTGGTCTATTCCAGCACTTTTATCTTTTCTAATTGCATGGAATACCTTTCCCAACCCTTCATTTTAATCTGGTTGTGTCCTCATGTCAGAGGTGGTTCTTTTATAGACAACATATAGATGACCCATATATATTTTTTGATCCATACTACCAATCTCTGACTTTTGATTGGGTAGTTCAATCTATTAACGTTCAGTGTTATTACTGTAAAGACATTACTTCATTAATTTTGTCCTTTAGCTCTCTGTTGTAATATAGTTCTATTGTCTGTCTTCTTACACTTCGGTTTGCTCTTCCTAATCTTCATTTCTAAATTGTTCGCTAAATCTCTCACCCTTGTTTTTTCCTTTCAGGCTGCAGCACTCCCTTTATTATTTCTTGCAAATCTGTTATTTTTGTAACATATTCTAATAGTTTTTGTTTGTCTGTGAAGACTTTTAACTCACTCTCATTTTTGAAGGACAGCTTTGCTGGATACAGAATTCTTGGCTGACAGTTTTTCTCTTTCAGTACCTTAAATACATCATACCACTTTCTTTTCATCTCCATGGTTTCTGAGGAGAGGTCTGCACTTAATCTTACTGAGTTTCCCTTGTATGTGATGCTTTGTTTTTCTCTTGCTGCTTTCAGAATCATCTCTTTTTCTCTGATATTTGTCAGTCTGCATAGTATGTGTCTTGGTGTAGGTCTACACAGATTTATTCTGTTTGGGGTGTGTTGTCTTTTTTTTTTTTTTTTGCCCAATTCACTGAAGAAAATCACCCTGACCTCCCCTCCCTTTTACTCAAAACAGCTGACAATCAGCTGCAGTGAAACAGGTGTTTTTTTCCCAGCTTAATATCTCAGGGCTGGGGTAGGGGAGCCCTTTCCTGCTGCCATGGGAGCTTGGTAACTCATTTTGTTATTTCAGCTTCTTTGTCTCTCTGCCCCATACCCTCCTGGGAATTGTATAGCACTGTCAGTCTGCTGACTGCCAAAGCAGGTCCTTCAGACAGCTGTTGGCTTTTTCTCCATTGTTTTAGTGAGAGCATTCAGCTCTTCCTTTTAGTCCATTGCCATCTTCCCACGATCCCCCTACTTTTTAATTGTGGTAAAATATGAATAAAATAAAACTAATTTAACTGTTTTAGATGGATAATTATTTGATATTTAAGTCATTGACAATACCATATACCTTTCACCACACTTTATTCCCAGACTATTTTCATCATTTAAAACCAAAGCTCATAATCATTTAGAAATAATTGCCCATTCTACCCAACCCCAACCCCTGGTAATCACTATTCTGTTTTCTATCCCTATGAATTTGTTTATTCTAAATATTTCATATTTAAAAAAAACCACACAACCTATGACCTTTTATATGTAGCTTATATCATTCAACATGTTACCTTCAATGTTCATTCATGTAGTACATACTGGCAAATTAAATTTTTATGAATGAATAATATTCCATTATATGGATATACAACTTTTGGTTTATCCATTCATATGTTGATGAACTTTTGGGTTGCTTCCAACTTTTAGCTGTTGTGAATAATGCTGCAATGAATATTGGTGAGCAAGTATCTGTCCAAGACCTTCTCTTCAATTCTTGGGTTTATATAGATAAGTGTGGGTTTGCCAGGTAAAATATTCATTCTATGTTTTACTTTCTGAGGAAATGCCAAACTGTTTTCAACAGTTGTGGTACCATTTTATATTCCCACAATCAATGCATGAGTGTTATTTTTTCTCTGAATCCTGACAAACATTTGTTCTTTTCATTTTTGTAATAATAGCCATCCAGGTGTTTGGGGGCAAAATGGTTTCAATTTAAGATGGCACTCACCATCTCTCTCACAAAAGATGGTGATTGGGGGCAGGATCCAACCTGAGTGAGCTGTTCTGGGAGCCCATTGAGCAGGAGACTTTGGGGCATTGATCTGAAGGGAGCAGGACAGGGAAATAGATTGCTCAAGATAAATCCATAAGTTTTTAGCCCCATGGAAATCACAAACAGCTAAGCCTCACCCTCAGGACAAAGAGCCAGGGTGAGCCCTAACTGCCACTGGCCACCCAGTGAAAGGGAACATTCTCCAAGAGTGAGAGGGTTCTTGCAAGTGTCAGAGAGAGGTTTCCTTTCTGTGAGTTTGGTTGCCTTGACCCCCCTATAGCTTTGGAGAGCACACCAGCTGGCTCAAAGTAGCACCAGGCAGAGGGGAGAGGCGAATCTGCTGAGGGAGCCTGATTTACCTAACTGCCCTGGGATACAGAGGCTTGGTCTTAAAGAGGGACAAGTCAGCTAATTTAATAGTTCTGTGCTGAGGACTTTCAGAATTTCAACTCCCCTAGGGGATTCAGGCAGTGGGAAGAACTTAATAAGTTTCCACAAGCTTATTTAGGGTCCCCTGGGAGGAAGGGTGGTCTAGAAGATGATTGAAAATCATTTTGCTGTGGTGTACGCAGTCATCAGGGTCACATTTGAATTTCAGAAGGGAACTCAACCTGACCAGGAGAGGGGAGGAGGGATCTGCTCATACAGTCTGCTGAATCCTGCTGCTCTAGGATAGTAAAACCTGCCCAGAGGAAAGTGACTGAACAGCTTTCTGAAGAGCTAACTGAAGCAATTAGAAAGGTAGCTCAGTGGAGGAACCTCTGCCTTGAATATATGAGGTCCTTAGTTTGATTCCTGGCCCCTCTTAAGAGTAGTGATCCACTGGGATATCTAATATCCAGCTTATACTGTAGGACAGGGAAAATATAGACATTATTTTTATAGGAGCTTCTTTTGGGTCCCTTATTTTATTTTATATTTTTTAAATGGTTACTTAAAAAAAATTAACTTGGTTTACTCACCAAGAGCTGCCTCAAAACCTGCAAGAGAAGCCTGCAGGGTAATTGATTGATGAACACAGGCAGCCTGAGAGGCTCCACAGTGGTCCAAGAAGGAAGACTATTCTTCCTCATCTTTGACTGCTTGCTAGTGTTGTTTTTTTTTTTTTTTTTTTTTTTTTCTGTTTTGTTGTTGTGGTGGTGGTTTTGTTTCTTCTTTTACTTTCCTCTTTCCTCCCCCACCCCCACTTTTTAAAAATTACTTGATGCTAGCTTGTTTCTTCTTTGCTGTGATTCTTCTTGCTTGATTTCCCATTTTCTGTTTATACAGATTTTGTCTATCAATGTTATCTCTTTTCCTTCCTTCATCTCTCTATCTTCTGCTTTCTGTTGTGGTTCTTATCTTCCACCTTTTCTTATTAATCCTCAACTTTACTGGCTTCAATTTCTATCTTGTCTATTTTGTTTTCTTTTTTGTTATTATTAATAATTTTTTTTCTTTCTGTACTTTCTTTTCTCTTCCTCCTCCTCCTCATCATCCTGGCCTTTTAAATCATTCTATACATTCTTCTACATTCAGTTTCCTATTTCTTTGTAGGTACTCCACTTTTATATTCCTATTATTCTACACTGCTTCTTTGAGTTAAATATTCATTTTACTAGTCTTATATGGCCCCTCTTCTAACTTTTATTACCACCATTATCCATTATTTTTTCTTACTTCTTTCAATTTCTCTAGCCCTAATCTTTTTCCTTCAAGGGAACATAGAAAACAGCAAGGAAATAGAACAAGAAGAACAAAATGTCAAAGAGAAAACTTAACACACACACAAAATCAGAAACTAAACAAAACTCAAGAGCAGAGAGAGAAGCTAGTCAACTGAATAAAACAATCAAGATTAATTACAAACCATAATAAGAAACAGGAAGACATGGACCAGTCCAATGAACAAACTAAAAACAAGGAAGAGATGCAGAACATTGAACAACTAATCAAAGATGTCCAAACAAATATCATAGACAAAGTTAATGAAGTAAAGGAAGAGATTAAGGATATTAAGAAGACACTGGGAGAACATACTGAAGAAATTGTAAACATACATAAAAAGATAACAGATATGATGATGATGAATGGCACAATACAAGGAATCCAAAGGACACTGGAGTCACATAAGAGCAGATTTGAACAGGCAGAAGAAAGAATTAGTGATGTGGAAGACAGTACATCTGAAATCAAACAGATAGAACAGATAGACAAAAAAATAGAAAAATCCAGCAGGGACTTAGGGATTTAAACAACAACACAAAATGCACAAACATATGCATTATAGGCATCCCAGAGGGAGAAGAAAAAAGAAAGGGAAAAGAAGGAGTGTTGAAAGAAATAATGGCTGAAAATTTCCCTACTCTATTGAAGGAGATGGACATACATGTCCAGGAAGCACAGTGCACCCCAAACAGTATAAATCTTAACAGGCCTACTCCAAGACATATTCTTGTCAAAGTGTCCAAAGCTCAGGACAAAGAGAAATACTCACGGCAGCAAAGGAAAAGAGAACCATCACCTACAAGGGAAGCTCGATAAGATTAGGTGCTTATTTCTCATCTGAAACCATGGAGGCAAGAAGACAGTGGTATGATATAGTCAAGGTAATCAAAGAAAAAAACTCCCAGCCATGAATACTCTATCCAGCAAAGCTAACATTCAAAAATGATGGAGAGTTCAAAATATTCACAGATGATCAGAAATTAAGAGAGTATGTCAATTAGAAACCTGCCCTTCAAGAAATACTAAAAGAAGTTCTACAGGTTGAAAAGAAAAAAAATAGGAGAGAGAGGGAGTTTGAGGAGAGTGTAAGAATAACTAAAAAGACAAAAAGAGAAATAAAATCAATGTATGACATACATAAACACAAAGAAAATATGGCTGATGTAAAAAAATTCCTTGAGAATAGTAACAATGAATGTTAATGGATTAAACTCACCAGTCAAGAGACACAGAATGGCAGAATGGATAAGGAAATATGACCCATCTATATGTTGTCTACAAGAAACCCACCTTAGACCCAGGGATTCAAGGAAGCTGAAAGTGAATGGCTGGAAAACAATTTTACAAGCAAACAACAGCCAAAAAAGGGCAGGGGTAGCTATGGTAATATCGGATAAAATAGAATTTAAATGCAAAATTATTGTAAAGGACAAAGATGGACACTATATATCTGTAAAGGGGGTAATCTTTCAAGAAGAAAGAGCAACCATAAACATTTATGCACCTAATCAGGGCACCTCAAAATACATGAAACAAATACTCAAAAGACCAAGTGGAGACATAAATGTCTCTACAATTATAGTGTGGGAATTTAATACACCATTATCACCATTAGACAGAATATCTAGACAGAGAATCAATAAAGAAACAAAGACTCTGAATAATACATTAGAGGATCTGGTCCTGATAGTTACATACAGAATGCTACACCCAAATACAGTGGGATATATATTTTTCTTGAGTGCACATGGATCATACTCCATGTATGAATGCACATGTATTATACTCCTTGTAGTTACTACAAGAATTACCATGATTAAAATAAAGGTCATTAATATTTGTCAAAAAGGTTCATCTTTCTGGGAAGATATAATAATTCTAACTCTGTATGCCCATTATAACAGAACCTTAAAATAAATGAAACAAAAAGCAGCAGAATTTCAAGGAAAAATGAACAATCCATCATCAAGGGGGAAGATTTTTAACACAATTATCTCAGTGATTGATAAATTAAGCAGACACACACACAAAGGCAATGAATATACAGTGGACTTGAGCACAATTTCAAGCTTGATCAAATAGTCATGCACAGATCATTACACCCAGCAGTTATAGAATAAACATTCTTTTCAAATGTGCATAGAACATTTATATAAACTGACCATGGTAAAGTATACAAAATAAATTTCAATGGATTTCAGAATCTTATTATGACATAGATCACATTTTTTGACCAAAATGCAATTAAGCTAGAAATTAATCATGGAAATGTAACTAAAAATACCCTGTGTTTGTAAATATTTTAAAAACCAAACAAATCACAATGGATATTAAAATATTTAGAACTAAATTATAATGAAGATGCTATATATAATACATATAATATGTATAATAATATATTGTGGGATATAAGTAAAAGAATACCTAGAAGGAAATTTAAAATTTTAAATATTAAAATTTAAAAAGATAGAGGTTAAAATTAATAAGCAAAGCATCTATCTTAAAATAGCAAAAGAACAGCAGATAAATCTAAAGAAAATAGAAGAAAAATAATAAACATAAAATAAATTATTGAAATAAAAATCAAATTATGTTAAATATGTTCACAAGATGGTTCTGCATATCTGGCAAGATAAATCAACCAAAGAAGTCATAAAGCACAAATAAAAGTTAAGAGAAATGAAAAGGAGAACATAACCACAGACTCAGAAGGGAATAAATAGATATGAGAGTATTAAAATTTTATGACAACAATTTGAAGATTTACATCAAATGAATAAATTCCTAGAAAAATGTGACTGACTAAAGTATCTTACTAAGGATTAGAAAACCTGAATTTCCCTATGACCATTAAAGAAATTGTGGGTAAAAAAATACCAAGTCCAGATGGCTCAAATAGAAGATTTAAATCAAACTTTCAAGGATCAGAGAATTTCACTCATGCATCAACTCTTCCAGAGAATAAACAAGGAAAGCTTCTTAATCCATTTTATGGAGCTAGTGATAACATGATACCAAATTACTCAAAGATAGTTTAAGAAAGGAAAATTGAAGTCTAGTCTCAACTATGACCAAAATGCAGCAATGCTAAGAAAAATATATGCAAATGAAATAAACTAATGTATATATTATAAAAGACAATATTTCATATTGGGTTTATCTTAGTAATGCCAGGTTGGTTTAATATTAGAAATCAAATACATACTCACCACTTCAACATTTTGAAGGAAAAAGAATTAAGTGAAGTAGAAAAAGCAGTGGATAATATTTAACATCTATTTATGCTAAATTTCTTAGCACAGAGGGAATAAAAGGGAACTTCTTTAACTGATAAAGAGCATCCACAAGAAACTCACAACAAATACTGAAATGTTGAAAATGTCTCCTTTAATATTGAGAACAAGACAAATATGTCAGCCATCGCCACTTTTGGTCAATGTTATACTGGAAGTTGTAGCCAATGTAGTAAAATAAGAAATATAAATAAAATGCATAAAGACTGAGAACGAAAAAATAAAACTATCAGTTTGTAGATGATTACAATGTACATGGCAAATGAAAAATAAACAAACATTATTAGAATTAATAAGACAATTTAGCAGGATTTCTGAATACAAAATCAATCTACAAAAATTAATTCTATGGCCAATATACAAAGATTAATTCAATTTCCATAGAAAATATGGTTTTAAAATATCATTTATACTGGGAACCAAAACATAAAACAACAAGGAATAAATCTTAACAAAATCATGCAAAGTATTTTAAAGGTCACAGTTATAAAATTTCATTGAAAGACAAAAAAGATGCAAATAACAGCAATAATATGTTCTAAGATAGGAACACTTAATACCATTAATGTGTCAAATCTCCCCTATTGATCTAAAGTCACTACAAATAGTCAAAATCCCAACAGTTTTTTTTCTTCTGTAAGTTGATTTTAAATTTTACATGAAAAACCAAGGGACCAGAAATTGTTGAGATATTCTTCAGTTAAAGGCAAAAGGTGGCAATTTGCTTTGCCAGATATCAAGACACATTACTAAGCTATAATTATTAAGACTGCATCATATAAATGCAGTGATAGACAAGGGATTGTTTAAAAGTGAAAGATAAAATTATAAAACTATTAGAAGAGAATATAGGAGGGTATCATTAGGACCTCAGGACAAGGAAGGATTTATTTAACAAGACAAAAAAAAGTACAACATAAGGGAAGTGATGAACACATTTGACAACATTAAACTTAAAAACTGTTCATCAAAGTACACATAGAAAGAATGATAAGAGAAGACACGAAAAGGAAGACTATATATGCAGTACATAAAACAGGCAAAGGATTATATGTAGAATATATAAGCAAGTCCTAAAAATCAAAGAGAAAATATAAACAGTCTGATAGAAAAATTGGCAAGAGATATGAATAGGCATTTCATAAAAGCAGAAACATGAAGACTCAACAAAAATATCAATAGATCAACCACCTTATTAGGAATCAGAGCAATAAAAATATTTATTACAATCAGATACATACTATTACCTCCAGAGTGGCCAGCATTAAACACTTTGTCAACACCATAGGTGTTGAGGATGTAGAGTTACAGGAACTTTCACACACAACTGTAACTCCCTTGAAGAGATTCTGACACTATGGGCATACTATTTGACCCAGTAATTCCATTCTTAGCTATATAGAATTCCTATATAAGCTAGAGGAATTCTATAATAGCTTTATAGAATTCCTATATAAGCTAGAGAAATTCTTATTCATATACACTGTGATACATATATAAGGGTGTTAAATGCAGCATTATTAATACTGGCACAATCATAGGAAATAATGTAAATGTTCATCAACCATAGTATGGCGAACTAAATTGTGATATATTCATTTAATGGAATACTTTACTGCAGTGAAAATGAATGAACTACTGCTACACTACCAACATAAATGAATCATGCAGTGCTCAATATAAGAAACAAGCCATGGAAGAATATATAGTGTACAATATTGTTTCATTTTTATAAAGTTTTTTAATGCAATATCTATGTATATGTGTGTGTTTGTGCAGGAAGCCATAGACTACAGTCTGGGAAAGATCATATCACATTCAGAGTAGGGATTACCTCTGGCAGGGAGGGAGAGGGATATGATATGATCAGGTAGCTGTGAGCAAGGAAAATTTTAAATATAGGGAATGTTCTTTTTTATTAAGCTGACTGATGCAATTATAAGTATTTGATTTACTATTATTCTCTAATTTGCACATATGCTATATTTCATAATAAAATTTTTTTATAGAGAGAATGGGAGATAAATCAGTGAAGAAAGCATGTACAGACTATATGGGAGAGCACAAAAAACTAATGCTGTAGCTGGAAGGCCTTGTGGATACATGTTATCTCTTTCTTTTTAAGATGGCAGATAGAACAGTGTGCTGATATGCTGCTGAGGATACATGAAGGGCAAAAACTGATACTGTAGGAGGCAAGAACTATTTAAGGAGTTGAGCTCTTGAATAAGTGACAATAAAGAAGCTGGATTTAGAACAGCAGAGACAGCTTGTCTACTGTCATGGGCGAGGTGGCTGAAGGTATGGATTCAAGTGCAAGTAGAATTACAAACTTGGTAAAAAGGTGAGTTAATTATGATGGCTTCTAATTTTTCAGTGAAATAAGAAGGAAGTTCAGAAGGGCTGATAAGGTATTTGAAGTTTAAGTAGAGAGAGAAAACCCAAGCCTGGGAGAATTGGAAAGCACCTAAATGGAGAAGGAGTGACTGATTTGACAGTCCAGATCAGGAGAACCTGATAGACATTGGTCAAAGAGTGTAGTTACTACATTAGGGACCATCTCTTGTGCATTGTCTGCACCCATGTGTGTGTGTGTGCGTGTGTGTGTGAATATACTTCTTAGATCTTCTTGAGAAAGGCTGATTCCTGAACCTCCACCCCTCCCACAAACCACCAATATTAGAGGAGGTTTGGTCATTTCACTCTGGTGAGCATTATCAATATTCATCCCTAGGACTGGTTCTCTAGTCTCAGTGCCTATGTTCCATGCCCCACTTGTGACTTGCACCCAGGCTCTAAAAGGTGATCTCCCAAATTGCTGACTATGTTGGATCCTCTTGTTCTTCTGCCAGAACTCCTTAATTTGGAGCACTCCCACCTTTTCACCCTGAAAGGAAAGACTATGCCTCTCACCTCAACAACTGCACTTTCCTAGGCTATACCCAGCTCCCAGGCCTTGCTCCTCTCTATGGTCTCCACCTATAAGTGCTCTCTTGTATGGCCTGGACATCTGGATACTGATCTTTGACTACCTATTAGAACTCAGCCTCTGACTTGTTTCCTTGGGTTGGACTTGACATTTTAAGCTCTCATCTCACTTCTATCCTCTGGTTTCAAATTATTCAATTCTTCTTTTCCATTTTGACTAATCCTTTTATATGGTCCTTTTTAAGCTCTTCAGAATATACCAGAAAGTGAAGTTTTAATTCAACTTTTAGTCCAGAACTCTTCTGTCCTTTTCATCACACATGAGCCAAGCTTAGCCCTTTCTATATTATATTTCAGTCTGTACATCTTACCTCAGTTTACCCACCATAAATTCAGAGGCCTCAGCTGTCTTTTAATAGCTTCAAAGAATGCTCATGATCTTCTTAACGTTCCCTTTCCTTCTGAAAGATATCTCTTCCCCTTGCTTCTTGTCTGACTCTTTCACAGGGAAAAACAATTGTTTTCCACATAGCCTGGCTACCATAAATGCCCCTGTGTTCTCAAAAGGCTACAGAGATAAAGTAGAGGAAGCTGAAGGCTCAACCTGTCTCTCTCCCATTGCCATGATTCAAGTCCAGATAAAGTCACCATTCCTAACAGTGTTTCCCACTGCTGCAACTTAGTTCTCCTCATTAGTTAGCTTGATTAGATTGAGTCAGCTTTTGTGTTTTTGCTTTTGCTATGGCCATCACTATCTTATAGCTGGGTTTATCACCTGTATTTTAAAGAGAAATCTTTTCTCTTTGGACTATTTAGAAACTCAATACCTTTGCTATTGTGATGGGAATCATTCACAAGAAGTCCTTATATATATAGGCACAATGTTTTTGGGAAAATCACAGAGCACTCAGTTGAACTTCAATTTAACTCAACAGATGCTGGTACTATTATCTTCCAATAATAACCAACATCCATAGCCAATAGTTTCCAGTATTTTCCAGGAGATACTTGAGGGAGCACTCAATGACAAGAAAAAATCCACACAATAACATATCATCAATGAAATTAACATAGGCTTTCCAGATGGTGGAGGTTGGGTCTGCTGAAAGGAGACCTAAGTTTTCCTACAAAAAATAAAGAAATGATGTAAACCATGTTTAACAACGTGAAAGAACTGGTGTGGTCATTAATAGGAATGAAAACAACACAAGTAGGAAAAAAATCATTCTTGAGAAGAATTTGCTACTACATGTGAATGAAATCCATTCTATCTAAATGGGTAAAACCAATGATTGAAATTAATGCAAAGGTAGTCTATGAAGGGAATATGGGGTCCCATCCTGTCCTTGAGGAAGGATATTGGGGATGGGTCATCTGCTTAGGAGGAATGCTTAAAGACCCCAATATGTGTGCTTCATAAATGCTGGCCAATGGATTCTGGAGGAAGCTGCACCAGAGCCAGAGCTAAAATTAGGATATGCAGAGGAACATTTATTAAGGGTAGAGGAAACTATGATTTAAGGTTTCTAAGAAATCTGGGGTACATGGAAATAAAGCATTTCCTGAATAATTCTCAGAGGTGAGCTGACGTGTTTGGTTGTTGGCATTTAATAGTAACTAAAATAGAAAACACAAAGCTCATACACAAACAAATGTGTGCATACCCACGCTCTCTCACCCCTTCTCTCCACACCCCATCCTGCTCCTTCTTCTTCTTTCTTTTTGTTTTATTTGATATAGTCCCTGATCTTGTGGAGTCAAACATAACCAGGTTTCAAGGACAAGTAAAATAAATACTAACTTATGGCAAGTACAGGCATCCCATTTAATCATCGTTATTTTCATTTTTGAGGCTTTTTAGAGCAACTTTCCATTATCTGGTACCCACAGGAAAGCAATAACTTGTAGACGTAATTTTTCTAGATAACTAATACTTATCCATTTGGGAAATATCCTCAGGTTGTATATGGATGCCCCTGGATTTAAACAATACCATTCCAGCCTTAAACTGACAAAACTAAAAATTCTAAAATGCATTATCTGTTCCTTGCTTACTTATGTAGGTTTAAGATTTTATTAATGCCTTAAAGTCTATCATTATGAAAATCACAGCACAGTGAAAATATAGAGCTGCTCTCTGGTCTTACTAAGATGTGTATTTCTGTTTGCCTTTTTAATAAATAACTTTTGTGTTTTATGGCTACATTATATAGTTTTTCTGTCCCCACCCTATTGCAAGCTATCAAGAGAGCTCTGCATACTTTCAGTTACTACTTCAAATCTGCTGTGTTCTAAGGCACAAAGTTGTTGGAGTTTTCTGTGTACAAAAAATAAATATCTCAGGTTTTTTGTTCTAACCAAGACAAAGTAAAGAGTATTGGACCTATCCTTCTGTCAAAAATAGCTATTGACGTGGATAAAATAGATGAAGCAATTGTTTTGGGCAATTGGATAATAGACAGTATAGGGAATGGTATATTAAGGCTTAAAATATACAGGGTTCCTATTTGGAATGATGAAATTGTTTTGGTAATGGATGGTGATGATGGTAGCACAACACTGTGAAGGCAATTAACAGCACTGAAATATATATATCTGATGATGATTAAAAGGGGAAATAGTAACAGAATAAAATATTTTTAAAATCTGTGGAGTTACTCTACACAAACCCCTAGTTAAACCATGGAATTTAGTTAATAGTACAATTATAAAAATGTGCTATCATAAATTCTAACAAATATTCCACACCAATGCAAGGTGTAGGTGGTGGGATAGTATATGCTAATCCTGTATTTTATGCATGATTTTTTCTGTAAATCCACAACTTCTTTAATAAAGGAAAAATATATGAAGAAGTTGTTCTGGGCAGTACAGACATGTGGTCCTTGAGAGAAAGGGAAACATTCGAGGCAAACTGCATGAACACATCGCTTTTTACACAGAGGCACTTTCCAAAGCTTGGCATAGGGAAGTGGAACTCAATCAGAACAACAGTCCTGTTGGACAGAGAAGAGAGAAGTTGGAGTTTGGGAACATTGAGATGGCTAGGTCTTCTTGAGTCTTTGACTTAGCATTAACTGTACATGTGTAGGATAAGACTGTGCAAGACCTGGCAGAGAACAGATACTAAAGTCCTGTAAGATCCATGGGGATTCCATAGGTTATATAGTGCTGGAAGATGTTAGCTGCTGATCAGAAATAATACAAAGACCTTACTGAACAACCCAGGAATTCAGTTGAGACCCTAGAAATCTCATGCTTTAGGATTAGAGCTGCTCTATTCCAGTGTAAGGACTCTTTAGACAAAGCATAAGATGGGAAATCACAATGATTAAACTGATCCACCAGTAAATTAATTGCCTGCCAAAACAAAACACTCTTTAAAGGAAATAACATCCAGAATTTCAAGTAGTATCCAACATGTCTATCACACAATAAAAAAAAATTCTAGTCATACAAAAAAGCAGGAAAATATGACACAGGTGTTGCAATTAACAGACAATGACTTCAAAATTTGATGAAAAACTCCACATGTTTCAAGACATTAAGCCTGGATAAAACCCCTGGATCATTGCAGCAGACTGAGAGGGGAACAGATGTCTTCCTCCCTGTCAGCTGTTACAAGAGAATAGGGAGGGTGAGTTGGAGGGCTTGTCTTTAGTGAATTCAGCCAGTACAGCCTGCAGCCTGCTATGAATCTAGGCTCTGGCCAGACCAGAAACACTGGAAAGCTGAAGTTGAAAGAAACACCTTCGTGGAAAGGCTCACCAATGAGTACAATGTGTTGGCCAGTCAGGAAATTACAAAGAGAAAAACTGATTTTAGGTCTCTGTGTAGCTCTCTGGAAGAAAATGTGTGCCCCATTAGTGAATCCATGGCCTGATTTTCATAACTTAAGCTGGGAAATTTTAAAGACTTAGAATTATTTGAACCAAAATAAAAGAAAAGCTGTGGAAAAAACACTAGGCAAGAGAGAAATTGACTATCAGAGTAAATTCACCAACATATTCAGATGCCTAGACATCAGGAAAAAAATTTACTAGTCATGCAAGGAAACAGGAAGAGATGGCCCAGCCAAAGGAACAAACTAAACACCCTGATGAGATACAAGATTTAAGACAACTAGTCAATGAAACTCACACAAATGTCTGAAATCAATTCAAATAATTGAAAGAAAACATGACTACAGACATAAAGGATATTAAGAAGACAATGTGTGAGCATAAAGAACAATTTGAAAGCATGCAAATAAAAGTAACAGAGCTTATGGAATTAAAGACATGATGGATGAGATTAAAAATACATTAGAGGCACATAACAGCAGATCTGAATGGCTTGAAGACAGAATTTGTGATTTTGAGGACAGAACATCCAAACAGAAAATACAGGAGAAAAGAAAGAGAAAAGAACAGAAAAAAGGGAAGAGGGTCTCAGGGAATTGAATGACAATGTGAAATGCACATACATGTTATTGGTGTCCCTGAGGGAGAAGAGAATCGAAAAGGGGCAGAAAGAATATTTGATGAAATGACTGAAAATTTCCAAACTATTATGAAAGACATGAATATCCAAGAAGAACAATGCACCTCAGATTAATCTGAAAAAACCTACTCTGAGACACCTATTATTCAGAATGACAAATATCACAAATAGAGGATTCTGAAAGCAGCAAGAGCAAAACAAAGCATCACATACAAGGGACCCTCAATAAGATTAAGTGCTGACCTCTCAACAGAACCCACGGAGGTGAGAAGAAAGTAGTATGACATATTTAAGGTACTGAAAGAGAAAAGCTGTCAGCCAAGGATTCTCTATCCAGCAAAACTGTCCTTCAAAAATTAGGGTGAGTTTAAAGTCTTCAAATACAAACAAAAACTAAGAGAGTATGTTACCAAAAGACCAGAATTACAAGAGATACTAAAGGGAGTGCTGCAGAGTGAAAGGAAAAATAAAGGGACAAGAGACTGGGAGAAGAGTGTAGAAATTAAGATTATTAGGAAGGGTAAATTAAATGGTAAAAAGACAGAAAATAGTAATCTATGACAAGGGAAAACCAAAGGACAAATTAAGTAATGCCTTTACAGTAATATTGAAAGTTAATGCCTGAACTCCTGTATCAAAAGATATAGAGTGATTGAGTGAATAAAAATATATATGCCATTTATATGCTGTCTGTAAGAGACTCACCTCAGATATAAGGACACAAACAGGTTGAAATTGAAAGGTTGTAAAAAGATATTCCACACAAATAATAACCAAAAAAGAGCGGGAGTAGTGATATTAATGTCAGACAAAATAGATTTTAAATGCAAAACTGTTATAAGAAGAATGTCATTATATATTAATAAAAGGGGGTAATTCACAAGAAGAAATGTCTATAATAAATATTTATGCACCCAACCTGGGTGCTCCAAGATACATGAGGCACACACTGACAAACTTGAAGGGAGAAATAGATGTCTCTACAGTAACAGTTGAAGACTTCAATACATTACTCTCAGTATTGTATAGAACATCTAGGCAGAGGACAAATAAAGAAACATAGAGCTTGAATAATATAATAAATGAACTAGACCTAGCATATATTTATAGAGCGTTACATACCAAAGCAGTAGGATAGTGCTCTTGTCAAGCACTAATGGATCCTTCTCCAGAAGAGACTACATTTTGGGTCAAAAGATAGGTCTCAATAAATTTAAGAATATTTAAATACACAAAAAACATTCTCTGGGAAGTGGATGTGGCTCAAGCAATTGGGCTTCTGTCTGCCATATAGGAGCTCCAGCATTTGATTCCCAGGTCCTCCTGGTGATGAAAAGCTGACCGACACTGTGAGCTGTAGTGCTGTAGTAGTGCTGTACTACATGTAGTGCTGGCCCATTTGGCATGTTGGCCCATGCAGGAGTGCTGGTCCACACAGGAGTTCTGGCCCACAATGAAAAGAGACACAGAGGAGAGACAATAAGAGATACAGCAGGCCAGGTAGCTGAGGTAGTGTAAGAGAGTGAGTGTCTCTCTCCCACGCCAGAAGGTCCCAGGATTGGTTCCCAGTGCTGCCTGGGGAGAGGCAAAGCAGACACAGAAGAACACACAGCGAATGCACACACAGAGCAGACAACAGCGGTGGGGGGAGGGGGGAGAACTAAATAACTAACTAAGTAACTAACTAACTAAATAAATAAATCTTTAAAAATATTCTCTGATAATAATGGAGTGAAGTTGGAAGTCAATTGGTTGGAAAAAGGGAAAATTTGTAAATATATGGAAATTAAACAACACACTCTTAAGTAATCTGTGGGTCAAAGAAAAAATTGCAAGACAACTCAGTAAATATCTTGAGATGAATTAAAATGAGAACACAATATATCAAAACCAATGAGACACCAAAAAAAAAAAAACAGTGCTAAGAAGGAAAGTTATAGCTCTCAATGCTTACATTGAAAAAGAAGAAAGAGCTAAAATTAAAGATCTAAGTGAATGAGAAAAAGAACAGCAAACTAATCCCTAATCAAGCCAAAGGAAATAAATAGTAAAGACCAGATCAGAAATAAATGAAATTGAGAAAAAATAAATAGAATCAACAAAACCAAAAGTTGGTTCTTTGAGATCAACAAAATTGACAAATCCTTAGCTAGACTGATAAAGAAAAAAAGAGAGAAGACACAGATAAATAAAATCAGGAGTGAGAGATGGGACATTACCACTGACCCCACAGAAATAACAGAGATCAGAAGAGGTTACTATGAATTACTGTACACCAACAAACTAGAAAATGTAGACAAGATGGACAAATTCCTAGAAACACACAAACACCCTACACTGACCCTAGAGGAAATAGAAGACCTCAAAAAATAATCAGAAGTGAAGAGATTGAAACAGTCATCAAAAACGTCCCAAAGATTAAAAGCCCAGGGCCAGATGACTCCATAGGTGAATTCTACCTATCATTCAAAGACGATCTAATACCAAGCTCTTCCAAAAAACTGAACAGTACAGAATGTGACCAAACTCATTCTATGAAGCCAACATCACCTTAATACCAAAACCAGGTAAAGATACTAGGAAAAAAGAAAATTACAGACCAATATCTTTAAAGAATATAGATATAGATACAAAAATCCTCAACATAATACTTGCAAACTGAATCCAAAAGCACATTAAAAGAATTATACACCATGAACAAGTTGGTTTTATCCCAGATATGCAAATATAGATCAACAGAAGAAAATCAAGTAGTGTAATAAACCACATTAATAAACTGAAGAGGAAAAATCACCCGAACCTCTAATTGATGCAGAAAAGGCATTTAACAAGATACAGCATACTTTCTTGATTAAAAAACACTCCAGAAAATAGGAATAGAAGGAAGCTTTCTCAATATGGTAAAATGCATTTATGAAAAACGTACAGCCAGCATTGTACTCAATGGTGAAAGACTGGAATCTTTCCCACTGAGATCAGGAACAAGACAAGGATGCCCACTGTCACCACTGTTATTCAATATTCTGCTAGAAGTTCTAGCTAGAGCAATTAAGCTAGATAAAGAAATTAAAGGCACCCAATTAGGAAAGGAAGCAATAAAACTTCCACTATTCACTGATGCTATGATCTTATATCAGGAAAATCCTGAAAAATCCACAACAAAGCCACTAGAACAAATAGATGAGTTCAGCAAAGTGGCAGGATACATGATTAATACACAAAAATCAATAGTGTGCCTATACACCACTGATGAGCATTCTGAGCAGGAAATCAGAAAAAAAGTTCCATTTATAATAGCAATTAAAAGAATCAAATATTTAGGAATAAACTTAACCAAGAACATAAAGGACTTGTATTCAGAAAACTACAAAATATGGCTAAAAGAAACTGAAGAAAACATAAGTAAATGGAAAGACATTCCTTGTTCATGGATTGGAAAACTAAATATTCTTAAGATGAAACATTTACCCAAACTGCTTTACAGATTCAATGCAATACCAACAAGAATCCCTACAGCCTTTTCTGCAGAAACGGAAAAGCCAATTATCCAATTAATTTGGAAGGGGAAGTGGCCCTGAATAGCCAACAATGTCTTAACAAAGGAACAAAATTGGAGACTCTAATTGCTTAACCTGAAAGCATATTACTTAGATACAGTGGTAAAAACAGCACGGTACTGGCATAAAGGTAGTCAGATTGACCATTGGAACTGAATCAAGAACTCAGAAATAGGCCCTTACATCTAGTGTCAAGTGACTTTTAACAAGGTTATCAAGTCCTCTCAGCTGGTCCAGAAGTGTCTGTTCAACAAATGGTGCTGGGAAAATTGGACATCCATATCCAAAAGAAAGAAAGAGGACCCCTATTTCACACCTAATACAAAAATTAACTCAAAATGGATCAAGGAACTAAATATAAAAGTGACAGCCATAAAACTACTAGGAGAAAATGTAGGAAAACATCTTCAAGGTCTTGCGGTAGGTGGTGGTTATTTAAACCTTACACCCACAGCACAAGCAACAAAATAAAAATAGATAAATGAGACCTCTTCAAAATTAAACACTTTTGTACCTCAAAGGGCTTTTTCAAAAGGGTGAAAAGGCAGCCAACTCAATGGGAGAAAATATTTGGAAATCACATATGCAGCAATGGCTTAATATCAATGATATATAAAGAGATAATACAACTCAACAATAAAAAGACAAATTACCTGATTAAAAAATGGGCAAAATACTCGAGTAGACAATTGTCCAAAGAAGAAATACAAATGGTGAAAAAACACATGAAAAAAATTTCAACATCACTAGCAATTAGGGAAATGCCAATCAAACCTACAATGAAATATGATTTCACACCTATTAGATTGGTCACTATTAAAAGTTGGAAAACTACAAGTGTTGGATAGGATGTAGAGAGATAGGATCCCTTATTCACTGTTGGTGGAAGTGTAGAAGGTAAAGCCGCTGTGAAGGACAGTTTGGCAGTCCCTAAGGATGTTGAATAGATTTCCCTTGTGACCCGGCAATACTACTGCTAGGTAGATACCCAGAAGAACTGAGAGCAGTGACAGGAACAGGCATCTGCACACCGATGTTCATAGCAGTATTATTCACAATTGCCCAAAGATAGAACAACCCAGGTGTCCATCAGCTGAGGAATGTATAAACAAATTGTGGTGTATACACACAATGGAATATTATGCAGCTGTGAGAAGAAATGATGTCAAGAAACATATGACAACAGGGATGACCCTGGAGGACATTATATTGAGTGAAGAAAGCCAGACACAAACGAACAAATACTGTATGATGGTACTAATATGAACTAAACATATTGTGTAAACTCATGGAGTTATTAATTAGAATATAGGTCATCAGAAAATAGAATGAGGGTAGAGAATGGAAAGCTGAGGGCGAAACTGTGCAGAATTAGTAAAAAGTGTTTTTATAAATCTTTGGAAATGGATAGAAATGGTGAAAGCACATCATACTGTTTTATAACTAGCAGAACTATTAAATGGGTCTGACATGGTTGAAAGGGAAAGTCTAAGGTTATGTATATTTAGAAGGAAAGCTAAAAAAATGTAACATAGGACTGTATAACATAGTGATACCTCGTGTGAAATATGAATATGGTGATATTGCATATATAGGACTGCTTTTACAAAATATAAATACAAATAAACTAGAGAGACAGGAACAGAATTGCAGCTATATATAGCAGGGGAAGTACAGAGAAATTTAGAGATGATGAGTTTATTGTTTGTCTATTTATTGTTTATTATTATAACTGAGATAATGAAAATGCTCTAATAATGACTGATGTGATAAATGAACATATATGTGGCCATACCAAATACCATTTATTGTATACTTTAGATGAATTTATGTTTTATTAATATGTATCCATAGAATTGATTTTTTTTTAAAAAAAAAAGGTGAAATAAAGACATTTTCTGGTGAACAAAAACATAATTTTTCATAAGCACACCTTCACTGCAAGAAATATTTTAGGTTAAAGAGAAATGACCACAGATAGTAACTCAGATATTCAGAAAGGAATAACTCGTCCTGGAAATGGTATTTGGGTAAATAGAAAATACTACAAATATTTTCATCTCCCAGAGAGATGGGGGGATAAATAGCACAAAAGATGGTGGTGGTGGGTAAATTTAACCATACTTACCATATTTTTGCAAAGCTCCTATATTTCATGAGAAACCACTAAGTAAATGTTATTTGGTATGGCCACATATAAGTTAAAGATGTATATTGAAATCTGGAAGACCACTACAAATATAATACAACAAAATAAAGCTGAAAAGTCAAAAGATAAATTAAAATAGAATAATGAAATATATATAATTTACCAAAAAGAAGTCAGGAAAGGAAGAAGAGAGGAGCAAAAACAAGTGGAAAAAAAAAAGAGAAAACAAATAGCAAATTGGTGGCACTAAATACAACCATACCAATAATTACATTTAATGTAAATAGTCTAAACACTAAAAATCACACGAAGTCCACACTATACTGTGTACTATTTAATAAATATACCACACCCACACCAACACGTCCCCACAAGAATAATGGTTTCCTGAATTTTCAATTCAAACTCAAAGACCCCCTGAAATTGAAAATCTGTAGACCTCTGGTTAAGAACTCCTGCACTAGAGTTTAGGTTACTAGGATATAGAATTTGGGTTGAGAATGGGAGCTGATGCTTAATGTGTGTAGACTTTAATAAGGTTTATTTAAAAGTATGGAAATGAATAGAGTTGATGGTAACACATTTTAGTGAGTATAACTAATTTTGCTGGTACATAAATGTATTGTAGATGAAAGGGGTCATCTGTGGATGTAAATATCAACTGAAATCAAGCTAGAGAATAATCTAGGGAATGTATAACATAGTGATTTCAGGGATGGATAAAGATTGTGGTTAATAGTATAAATAGAATGTTCTTTTACAAAGTGTTAAGAATACAGTGATACATGGGAAAATTACAGCTAATATAACTTATTGATGATAGTTAACAGTAATATTGTAATGTTTTTGCAGCAAGGGCAAAGGCGATATTATGTCAATTCTAAGGGGCAACAATAGGGTGTATAAGGGGTAGGTATTTTTCTTTTTGGTATAAGGACATTTATTCCAAATAATAATTTTCTGAGGTGATGACAGCACAACGCAGTGATGAAAATGAGAACCACTGAGTGTACACTTTGAATGGACTATACAAATCATGGGACTGTATAGTACAGGGAATCCAATAGTGGAATATAAGTTGTGGTTAACAAAACATATATGAGAATATTCTCTCATGAACTGTAACAAGTACATAATATTAATATATGATGTTAATATTTGTGTGGATTGGGGAAAAATACACCAAATGTAAGATATGGGCTATAGATAGTAGTAATATTTTGACAATGCTCTTTCAGAGTTTGTAACAAACACTTCAGAACAATGCAAGTTGGTGTGGGGGGGTGATGTATGGGAGCCCTGTTAGATGATATTCATGTTTGTTTTGTAAGTTCACAGCTTTTGCTATGCACTTATTGTTTATCTTTGTCCATATATGAATGGTACACTTCAATAAAATTTTATTAAAAATAAAATAAATTTTGTAAGAATACCTAGCAAAAGTGATTAAGAAAATGTGATAGACACAAATTACCAATATCAGGAATAAAAGAGAGTTCATCACTACAGATCCTATAAACAGAAAATGATTACAAGAAACAATCTTGAATAACATTTTGACAAAAATTTGATAACATAAACAAAATGGACAGATTCCTTAAAAAAAAATACAACTTACAAAACTGATATAAGATCATATACAAATATCTAAATAGCCGTTCATCTATGAAATAAGTTGTTATAGAAAACTTCCACAAACAAATAAACTTCATGCTTATTATTCCCTGGTGAAATTTATCACTATTTAAAAAAAGGTGAGAACAGTTTTTCACAAAGATTTTCAGAAAATAGAGAAAGAAATACTTCTCAACTCATTTTATAACGCTAGCATAAACCTAACACCAAAAACAATACAAGAACATCAGAAAAAATAAGTTAAAAATCAGTGTATCTTTTTTATTTTTATTTTTTCTCCTTTGATCACTGCATTATTGGATGTCAAGTGTGTACCGTGACACCGTCCACCTCTCATTCCCCAGTGTCTCCCAAATTTTCATTTAGTTTTCAAAGAAGATTTAGGTCACAGCAAAATCACACACCGAATACTAGAGATTCCCACGTAACCAACCTCCCTCCCCCTTCCCCACTCCATATTAAAACTTTTTTTTTGTGGATGGCAGCATTGTTATAACTGTTATACAGATAGTGAAACATAGCTACTAAACACTGTCAATGGTTTACAGTACAGTTTACGATTTAGATGGTACAGTTTAATAATTTTTGATGATATTTACCAGGTCCTGTGTCCATTACTGTAAAGTAATGAAAAACATTTCCCGTGATGACTAAATACCCCCTGTGTGATCTTTTCTGTTCCTTCCTCCCCATCCCCCTGGGGCATATGACACTCCCCTGTCTTGACTCATGGGATGAAAAGATTCATAGTTTTACATGTCCTGGGTATTCTAACCTGCCCTTCCTAATCTACCCATCTGTTAACCCTGCACCACCAAACCCACCTGTCCTCTCCTTCAATATGCAACTATACTCTATCAGTTTATGATAGATTATGTCCATATGGGTGATGGCTCACAACCTACTCTTCTCTGTCTCTCCCTTGTTAACATTTTAGACAGTGGTTCTCAAAGACTGCTCACTCAACATAAGGTCTTCAAAATTCATCCATGTTATTCCATGTGTTAGCCCTTTATTCTTTCTAACAGCTGAGTAATATTCCATTGTATGTATGTACCACATTTTGCTTATCCATTCTTCTGTTGATGGACACCAGAGCTGATTCCAGCTTTTGGCAATTGTGAATAATGCTGTTATGAACATTGGCATGATTTTTTTTCCCATTTTCTTTTTTTGAATGTCCCTATCCACTAATAATATTTTATTTTTAGTTATTTTTTCTGAGTTTCCTTGTATTTTATCTCTTGCATTTAAGCTTTCATTATTATTTCATTTTCTTATTAATTGTATTTGGTTATTATATGGGCTTCATGTTAAAAGAATGTTTAGATCATAGAAGGGTTACAATGGGGGCTGCAGAGGACCATTGGTGTGGGGTTTCTGGGTTGGGGTATTCATGAGAGTAAGTTCATCTGAATATACATGAAATATATATAAAATTGTTGAAATGATCATGGGATGGGGCATGGTCACGGTGGGTAGACAATCATTCAATAATCGAGGGAATACTGAATTCCCAGCCTGGAGAGCTATGCCACATTCTCCAAGGGAGCAGCAAACATACCCTGAGTGCATGGGCAGCGTCTGGCAAGAGAGGATGGCCCACTGATGGGTTCTTGTTATTGATGACTAGCCTTATGAGACTTTGCTCTTGTAATTGAAACCTGGCCTACTGTTATGATGTGCCTAAGGCTTACCATCTGACAGCCTCATTGTGGCTCAAATGTGGCCTGTCTCTAAGCCAACCTCAGCATATGAATGCATTACCTTCCCCCCAACTCACGGGGATGAGCCTTCCTGGCAACAAGGGATTAATACCAAGTGCCAACTGGAAGCACAACTGGAAAAAACTTGAATAAAAGGGGAAAAGGTAAAGACAAATGAGTTCATGTGGCTAAGAGACTTCAAAGAGAGTTGGGAGGTCATCTCAGAAGTAATACTTACGCACACCTCAGTAGGATCTCATGAAACACCAAAGTGGATATCACCCCACATAGAGGGGATCCTGAGGGCTCTGGAGACAACCAGATCCTATATAAGGGGGAAGAGCCCCAGAGATTGATGCCTTATCAGTGGACTCTACTTTGGAATCTGTGCTCCTGATAGTGACAGATTTGGACTCAAATAAGTCCTCTCTGCACATGGTCCATCAGTCCCTTCTATTCAAAACTATATGTGAGGCTGGAGTTTGTACGTGTGCATCCAGAGACAGGGGACTCTGGCCTGCCTATGTGCCAGCTGTGCTTGGAATCTCAGTAGACTGCAACTCCTACTCTACAGCTCAATGGACTCACCTAAGTCACCTGCTGAGGAGACGATGATGGACAATGGCCATCCCAGGGAATGGAGAGAGCCTGCAGCTGAAGGCAGGATAATTCCATCCACTGTATCCCTGGGATATAAGCTCACTCTCACTTGGAGGTGGAGTGGACATCACCATTCCAGTCCCCTCAGGATTGGGGGAAGTGCTATGGACTAGAGTGGACTTAATGGTATTCTGTTGTAGACATATTGTGACTCAAGCAATGAAAGAAATTATAACAGTGAGGTGGATCCAGTGGCCACTAGACACTTTTGGGACAGGGAGGGGTAGGGTAGTTTTAATACAGGGGTTTTTTCAGGACTTGGAGGTTGTCCTGAGTGACGTTGCGGTGACGGATAAAAGCCATTTACATCAGCATATGCCATGCAGAACTGTGTGGAAGAGAGTGTGGTCTACCATATGAACTGTGGTCTATACTTAGTGGCAAAGCCCCAGGATGTGTATATCCATTGCAGGTGATGTGCCACACTAATGAAAGATGTTTATGTGAGCTGTTATGGAAGGTGTGGGAGGTGGAGATCATGGGAATCCCTGTAATTTTTGTGTAACATTTGTGTAATATAAGCATCTTTTAAAATATATATATATATATAAATAACATTTATGTTAGCAAATGCATATATATATATATATTTATATATCATTTTACCAATATTGGTTTGTATTGTGAAAATTTTGAATTTTACCCACAATTAAAAAAAGAAAAAAAAATCAGTGATCATCCATTAATATATGTATAAAAATCCTTTAAAATTAGTAAGTCAATTTCTGTAATTCACAAATATGATAATACATTAGCAAATAAGTTTACATAAGGAATGCTAAATTGGTTTAACATTTATAAAAATCAATCTTACCCCATTAGCAGAATAAAGGAGAAAAATCATATAACCACTTCTGAAGAGGAAAAAAAGCATTTGATGATTCAACAACCATCCTTGTTAAAATACAAACAAACAAAAAGAAAACTTTCAACCACCTTGGAACTGAAGAAAACTTCTACCGCATGACAAATAGCATTCACAAAAATCTATAGCTTATACTTAATGGTGAATTACTAAAAGTCACCCCTACTGATAGGAAATGAGATATGAATGTCTACTTCTAACATGTCTAATCATCATTGCACTAGAGACCTTAGCCAGAGCAATAGGGCAGTGAAAATAAGATGTAAAGTTTGGAAAAGTATTAAAAGTGTCTCTATTTGCAAATGGCAGGTTTGTTTACATTGAGAATTATAAAAAATCTACAAAACAATTACTAAAACTAATAAGGCAAGTTAGTAAAGTCACAGAATACAATGCAAATACAAAAATAAATTCTATTTTTATACACTATCTCATGGCAATGGGAAAATAAAATTAACAAAACAATACATTTATAATAGCATCCACAAACATAAAACATTTATCAATGAATTTAACAGGGACTGTGTTGGACTTCAACACTAAAAAGTACAAAATATTACAGAGAGAAATTACAGAGACCTAAAGAAATGGAGAGACATGCCATGTTCATGGACTGCTACATTATATTGTTAAGATCTTATCTTACCCAGATTTAAAGCAATCTCAATCAAAATTACACCTCACTTTTTCTAGAAACTGAAAAGCTAAATCTAGAGATCATTTCTGGGAAGATAGTGAATTAGAGAGTCACAGGACCCACTTCTTTCCCAGAAAAGTAGCTATAGAACAGGCAGGAAGAGCCCAGAAAAAATGTTCTAGGTTTTAGGAAAACAGGGGAAGGATGGTCACCAGTCAGAAAAGAAAGGGGCACAGGAAAAGAATCTCAATGGAAAGACTGTATGTAGAAGCTGCAGCTGCTGGCATCCTCCCCCCCCCCCTCACAGCAGACAGCCTTGAATTTTCTGACCACTGGCTGGCAGCAACAGACAGAGGGGGATACAGGGACCCACTTTCCCAGGAAGCAGGAGAGAGAGAGGCACAGTCTAATGCTTTTGGCCAACAAATTTGGTCTGCTGTATCCCATGAGTCCTTCCAGGCTGGGTGGGGCCACACCATTGTTCACCTTAGGAGCTGGCATAGACTGCAGATCTCTGACCCTCTCAATAACTCTCCCTACTGGTTATTTAGGTATTGGTTGTAGAGGATGTAGAAGGGAGTGGAATTATTTCCTACCCAGGAAAAGGGAGTGATCTGCTGACACAGGTTGGAGAACAGCCTCTGAGAAAGTTTGATTTGCCAGGCTCTGAATAGTCTTGAGGCAAGATCTTTTGTCACATTTTTGCAGGCAGCACAATCAGACCAGGGTTGAACTAAGAGGGCTGCCAAAGAGCACCCATCTGTTGGCAGATGAAGGAAGTACATGTGAGGAAATTAAACAAGAAAGAGAGGCTTTTATGGGCTTTACAAGCCTCCCTCCCCAAAGCTCTTGGAAGTAGGTCTGCAACACATTACTGGGTCCATGACCCAAATTTGAACAACCAACAGGGACAATCCTAAAGACCTAAAACAGGTTGAACCAAGAATCAAAGAATGTCAGTAACACACTTCATTCTACCACTAAACCCCTATGCAAGAGAGAGAAATGTAATATCAGAGTAAACTAGCCATCATAATCAAGTGCCGAGACATCAGCAAAAAACTACAAGCTACATTTTTAAAAAATGGAAGAAATGGCCCAAGCAAAGGAATATATCAAAACCCCTGATGAGACACAGGATTTGAGGGAACTAATCAACAAGATTCATACAAATTTTCTAAATAAAAACACTGAGTTGAAAAACAATATGGCTAAAGAGATAAAGGATAACAAGAAGACACTGGGTGAGCACAAAGAAAGATATGAAAACCTGAATAGAAAAATAACAGAGCTCGTGGGAATGAAAAACACAATAGGTAAGATAAAAAACACATTAGAGTTATATAACAGCAGACTCTATATGATAGAATAAAAAATAAGTGATGCAGAAGACAGAACCGCAGAAATTGAAAACAAAAAAGAACACAGAGAGAAAAGAATGGAAAAAATTGAGCAAGAGAACAGGGAGAGGAATGATAATACAAAGTGCAACAACATATGTGTCATGAGAGTTCTAGAAGGAGAAGAGAAAGGGAAAGTGGTAGAAGGGGTCTTTGAGGAAATAATGGCTGAAAATTTCCCAACTTTCATGAGAGAAATGAATTTACATGCCCAAGAAGAACAGCATATCCCAATCAGAATAAATCTGAATAGACCTACTGCAAGATCCATATTACTCAGAATGTCAAATGTCAAAGATAAGAAGAAAATTTTGAGAGTAATAAGGAAGAAGCAAACCATCACATATAAGGGATGCTCAGTAAGACTAAGTGCAGATTTCTCATCAAAAACCATTGAGACAAGAAGACCATCGTATGATATAATTATGATACTGAAAGAGAAAAATTGCCTTCCCAGAATTCTTTATCTTGAAAAATTGTCCTTCAAATATGAAGGTGATTTAAAAATATTCACATATAAACATAAACTAAGAGATTTCCTAAAAAAGAATCTACCTTTGCAAGAAGCATTAAAGGGAGCCTTACAGCCTGAAAGAAAAAGACAGGAGAGAGAGGTTTGAAGGATAGTATAGAAGGCAAGACTAGCAGAAAGGAAAACCAAAAGAGTAAAAAATGATGAAGATAAGATATGACATACAAAAGCAAAAGAATAAAATGGTAGAAGTAAATAACACATTTACAGCAATATCATGAATGTGAATGGATTAAACTTCTCAGTCAAAAGATGAAGGTTAGAGAAGTGGGTATAGCTCAGTGGATGAGCACCTTCTTCCCATGTACAGGGTCCTGGGTTCAATCCCTGGTATGTACTAAAAAAACTGTTAAGGGGGAAAAAGAAGGATACAATATATTGATAAAGGGATAAATTCAACCAGATGTAACAATTATAAATATATATGCACCTATTGGCAGAGTCCCAAAATATATGAAGCAAATATTGACAGATGTGGAGAGATAGACCATTCTACAATAATAGGAGTATTCAATACATGACTTTCAAAAATAGATAGAACATCTACACAGAAGATCAAAGAGGAAATAGAAGACTTGAACAATACTACAAGCCAGCTAGACCTAACAAACTTCTATAGAACAATTCACTCAACAGCAACAGAATACACATTCTTCTCTAGTAGACATGGGTCATTCTCCAAGATAAGCCATATATTTATTTACTAAAAAGTCTTAACAAATTTTTTAAAATATTGAAATCCTACCATATACTTTCTCTGACCTCAATTGAATAGAAGTAGAAATCAATAACAGAAGGAGAGCTGGAAATTTTACAAATATATAGAAATTAAACAACACATATTTAAAGAACCAAAGTGTCAAAGAAGAAATCACAAGTGAAATTAGGAAATATCTTGAGGCAAATGAAAATGAAAAATAAAAGATATAGGCTGATTGAATGGATAAAAAGCATGAGGCATCCGTATGCTGTCTACAGGAGACTCATCTTAGGCCCAGGGATGCAAATCGGCTGAAAGTGAAAGGGTGGAAAAAGAAACTCCATGCAAACAGCAACCAAGAAAGAGCAGGGGTAACTATACTAATATCAGACAAACAGACTTTAAATGTTAAAAAGTTATAAGAGATACAGAAAGCCATTATACATTAATAAAAGGGAATATCAACCAGGAAGATATAACAGTCATAAAAATCTATGCATCTAATCAGGGTGCCCCAAAATACATGAGACAAACTTTGGCAAAACTGAAGGGAGAAACAGACATCTCTACAATAAGAGTTGGAGACTCCAACACACCACTCACATCACTAGATAGAACAAATAGACAGAAGATAAACAAGGAAACAGAGAACTTGAATAATATGATAAATGTGATAGTTGTAACATCCATACAGAGAACACTGCATATTAAATCAGTATCTTCTCAAATGTTCATGTATCTTTCTACAGGATAGACCATATGTTGGGTCACAAGGCAGGTCTCAATAAATATGAAAAGGCGGAAATTATACAAAGCACCTTCCCAGATCATAATGGAATGAAACTGGAAATGAATAATAGATGAAAAAGGGAAACATTCACAAATGTGTGGAGGCTAAACAACACACTTCTAAAAAATCAATGTGTCAAAGAAGAAATTTTAAGATAAATTAGTAAATATATTGAGATGAATGAAAAAGAGAACACAACTTATCAAAACTTAAGTGATACAGTGAAAGCAGTGCTGAGAGAGAAATTTATAGACCTAAATGCCTAGATTGAAAAAGAAGAAAGAACTAAAATCAAAGATCTAAATGAAGACCTGGAGGAAGTAGGAAAAAACTGCAAACCAATCCCAAATCTAGAAGAAGGAAAGAAATATTAAAGATTAGAGCAGAAATTAATGAAAGTGAGAAAAAAATTAGAGGAAAATCAACAAAACCAAAAGCTAATTCTTTGAGGAGATCAATAAAGTTGACAAATCCTTAGTTAGACTAACAAAGAAAAAAGAAAGAAGATGCAAATTAAGTAATATCAGAAATGAAAGGGGGGAAATTATAACTGACTCTTCAGAAATAAAAAAGATCACACAAGGATATTATGAGAAACTGAATGCCAACAAACTAGACAACTTAGATGAAATGTACAAATTCCTAGAAATGCACAACCCTACACTGACCTATAAGAAATACAAGAACTCAACAAACCCATCACATTTAAAGAGATTGAAGCAGCCATCAAAAATCTCCCAACAAAGAAAAGTCCAGGCTGAAGTATGTAGGCAGAGCTCAACTTCCTCACACACACACACACACACAAATATGGAAAAATGACAAAAATCTACTCAAGGAAGCTGCTTAAGACATCTGCCAAACAGGAAAGTGCTGTACATCATCCAGGAGGGAGTGTGACAGAAAGACAAAGAGGCCAAAGGAAAACTGGAACACAGAAAACTGCAAGGGTATAGAATAAGAGGGACCAAGTGTCAAAAGGAACCTTAATGGAAAACAACAATAACAAAATAAAACCCTAGAGTAGAAAGAGAAGCTAACCAACCAAATAAGTCCACAATGTATCAAAACCTATGGGATACAGCAAAAGCAGTGCTGAGAGGGATATTTATAAACATAAAAGTCTATATTTTAAAAAAAGAAGAAAGAGCTAAAATCAAAGACCTAACTGCACAGCTAGAGAAAGTAGAAAAAGATAAACAAATTAATCCCAAAGGAAGTAGAAAGAAGGAAATAACAAAAACTAAAGCAGAGCTAAATGAAATTGGATAATAAGAAAGCAGTAGAAAAAATAAAACCAAAACCTGGTTCTTTGAGGTGATTACTAAAATTGACAAACCCTTATCTAGACTAACAATAACAACAAAAAATAATGAACAAGCAAATACATAAAATAAGAAATGAGGAAGGGGATATCACCAGAGATCCCACAGAAATAAAGAATATCATAAGAGGTCACTTTGAAAAATTGTATGCCAACAAGATGGATAACTTAGATGAAATGGACAAATTTCTAGAAACACAGAAGTAGTCTACATTGATGAAAGAAGAAACACGAATTCAACAGACTGATGACAAGTTACGAGTTGAATTAGTCATCAAAAACTTCCCAACTAAGAAGAGCCCAAGATCAGATGGCTTCACAGGTGAATTCTACCAATCATTCAGGAAATAACTAACACTAATTGTCCTTAAACTCCTCCAGTAAATAGAAGTGAGGGAACATTGCCTAACTCATTCTATGATGCCAAAATCACCCTAATACCAAAGTCACTTAAAGATGACACAGGAAAGGAAAGCTACAGACCAATCTCTCTAATGAACCTGGATGCTAAAGTCCTCAACAAACTACTTGCTAATCATATTCAACAGAACATGGAAAAAATTATACACCATGTCCAAGTGGGTTTCATCCCTGGTATGCAAGGATGAACATAAGAATATCAACATAAGAAAATCAATCAATGTAATACACCATATTGAAAGGTCAAATGAAAAAAAATCATGATCATCTCTATTGATACAGAAAAAGTATTAGAAAAAATATGGCACCTTTTCTTGATAATAACACTTCAAAAGATAGGAATAGAAAGGAACTTTCTCAACATAATGAAGTGTATATATTTAAAAAACCTACAACTAACATCATATTCTATGGTGAAATGCTAAAAGCTTTCCCTCTAAGATCTGGAACAAGACAAGGATGCCCACTGTCACCACTCATATTTAACATTGTGTTAGAATTACATGCTCAAGCACTTATGCAAGAAAAAGATATAAAAAGCATCCAAATCGGAAAGGAAGAAGTAAAAATTTCACTATTTTCAGATGACATGATCCTAAGCATAGGAAGCCATGAGAAATCTACAATAAAGCTTATAGAGCTGATAAATGAGTTCGGTAAAGTAGCAGGATATAAGATCAACATGCAAAAATCAATAGCATTTCTGTACACCAATAATGAGCAATCTGAAGAGGAACTCAAGAAAAAAATTCTAATTATAATAGCAACTAAAAGAATCAAATACCTCAGAATAAACTTAACTAAAGATGTAAAGGACTTGTATGCAGAAAACTATGCAACATTGTTGAAGGAAATCAAAGAAGACCTAAATATATAGAGGAGTAGTCTTTGTTCATGGATTGGATGACTAAATATCATTAAGATGTCTGCCTATCCAAATTGACTTACTGATTTAATGCAATCTCAATAAAACTCACATAATATTTTACTGAATTGGAAAAGCTAATTATGAAATTTATTTGGAATAGCAAGGGGCCTTGAATAACCAAAGATATATTGAAAAAGAAACAAAATTGGAGGAACCAGAATACCTAACTTTAAAACATATCACAAAGCTACTGTGGTCAAAACTGCATGGTATTGGAACATCGATAGACATACTGACCAATGGAGTAGAGCTAAGAGTTCTTATATATATCCTCACATATACAGGCAACTAATATTCAGCAAGGCCAAGCCCATTCAGCTGGGAGAGAATGGCTTCTTCAACAAATATTGCTGGAGAACTGGATATCCATATACAAAAGAATGACAGAGGATCACCATCTCATGCCCTATACAAAAATTAACTCAAGATTGATCAAAGACCTAAATATAAAAACCAAGATCATAAACCTTTTAGAAGATCATGTAGGGAAGCATCTATGAAATCTTGTAGTAGGAAATAATTTCATAAGCTTTACACCCAAAGTGTGAGCAATCAAAGAAAGAATAGATGAATGGGACCTCCTCAAAATTAAAAATTTTGTGCTTCAAAAGAGATTTGTAATGAGTGTGAGAAGGCAGCCAACTCAATGGAAGAAAATATTTGGTAACCATCTATCTGATAGGGGCCTAATATCCAGCATACATAAATACATCTCAAAAATAAAAAGACAACCCATTTTAAAAATGGGCTAGAGATTTGAATAGACACTTCTTCCAAGAAAAAATAAAAATGGCTAAAAAGCACAGGAAAAAATGCTCAACATCACTAGCTATAAGGGGAATGCAAATCAAAACTTCAATGAGATATCATCTTACATCCATTAGACTGGTGGCTATTACAAAAAAGGACCACAAGTGTTGAAGAGGACATGGCAGAAAGGGAACACTTATCCACTGCTGGTGTGAATGTAGAATGGTGTAGCCATTGTGGAGGACAGTTGGTCGGTTCCTCAGGAAGCTAACTATAGAACTCCCATATGATCCAGCAATCCCACACCTGGGTATATACCAGAAGAATTGAAAACAGGGACATGAACAAATATATGCACATCAATGCTCATAGAAGCATTATTCCCTAATTCCAACAGTTGGAAATAATGCAAATGTTCATCAATAGATGAATGGGTTAGCGTAATATAGTATATATGTATATAGTATATACAGTGGAATTTTACTCAGCTGTAAGAAGGAATGCAGTATTAACACATGGGATAACATGGATGAATCTTGAAAACCTTATGTTGAATGAAGTAATCCAGGCACTGAAGGACAAATGTTACATGATCTCACTAATATGACTGAAGCGAGTTGAGCAGACACACAGATCTAGAGTCTGGAAGATAGGTATACAGGAGACAGAAAGGAAGTAGAGGTTGGTGAGCTGGTGCTCACATGGACAAAATCTATGATAAAGTGGAAGGGTGTGGTTGAGCAGTGAGTGGGCATGCGAATGGTGCAGTGATGTGATTGGGTTCAGAGGTGCTGGTCTGTGAGGGGGAGTAGGCTGGGGGGTTGGGATTGGACTATCCATGGAACTGGAGGGAGGGTTGGGGGAAGGTCTAGGTGAACTTTGGGGATTTGCAGGTCTGTGGTTAAAGCTATAATGTTAGGAATGTTCTTTTTGCAAATATGGCAGAGGAGTGTTACTGGTGTAGGTTGTTGGGTGTATATGGGATAGGGTGCACCTGGGACAGGCGTCTACAGAATATGGAAGTGTTCATCACGTCTTCATGTATTATCTCAGTGGGTGGAGACGCACACAATAAACAAAAAAAAATATTTAAACTCCCATCCTGGGGAGTCCTAGTATATTCTCAATTAGAGGGACAAGAATCCCTTGAGAATATAGGCAGTGCCTAATAAAAGAAAACAGACCAATATGTCAAGCCCTCAATATTATTGTAACTAACTATGAATCTTATTTTCCAAAAATTGGAATTTAGTGGTTACCATAGGTTCTGAGGGGAGGGAGGGAAGAATAGAATAGATGGAACATGGGACATTTTTAGGGAACTAGAATTATTCTGCATGATCTTGCAGAAATGGATACAGGCCATTTTAAACTTTGTGAAAACCTATAAAAGTGTATGGTCCAAAATGTAAACCATAATGTAACATTGACCATGTTAGTAGCACTGCTTCAATATTTGTACATCAGATGTAACAAATGTAATATCTGCATGTAAAATGTTATTAATATGGGAGAGTAGAAAAGGGGGAAGGAGTTGGGTAAATGAGAATCCTCTATATTTTCTATGTGACTCTTCTGTAAAGTAAAGCTTATTTGAAAATAAAATGAAAAAAATAAGATGCTGGGGGAATATAGGGAAGAAAATATCACTGTACATTCAAGACAACAGATGTTACTATGATGAAAGTCATAAGGTCTAAAAACTTTAATATTATTTCAAAATTTTTTAAGAATTGTGTATTTTATTTATTTTTAAAATTATTATTATTTCATTTTCTTGTTAATTTTATTTGGTTATTTTGTTGGCTTTGTTTTTGGAGAGGTTTTGGATAACAAAAGGGTCACAACTGTGACAAGGAAGGATCACTGGTGTGGTGTGTCAGTGATGGAGGTTTGTATTGGGAGGGATGCACCTGGGGCATGCCTCTAAGGCACATAATTATGTTCAAGTGTTCATGGGATTTTGTCTCATATGTAGAGACCCACACAGTAACCAAAAGAATATTGAATTCCCATCCTGGGCAGTTCTGATACATTCTCTAATAGGACAGGAAGAATCCCCTGAGTACAAGGGCAGTACCTAGTGAAGGAAGACAGACCTTACCTCAGGCCCTAATATTGATGATTGTACTTATGAAACTTTTCTTGTGAAATTGAAACTTAACCTAGTATTATATATTGCCTAGGTTACCAGCTGAAAGCCTTTTTGTTGCTTAAATGTGGCCTTTCTCTAAGCTGAACTCAGCATATAGACACACTAACTTCCCCCCAGCATGTGACATGACTCCTGAGGATGAGCCTCACTGGCACTGAGGGATTATTCCCAAGTGCCATCTACAAATGCATCTGGAAAAAGACCCTGACAAAAAGGGAAAAATACTAAATACAAATGAGTTTTCTTCTTTTAAAATTTATTTATTTTTTATTGTGGGTAAAAATAAAATTTTTCACAATACATACCAATATTTGTAAAATGATATATAAATATATATGCATATATGTGCATTTGCTTACAAAAATGTTATATATTATATATATTTTTTTAAGAGGTGCTTAGATTACCTAAAATATTACACAGAACCCACCAGGATTCCCATGTGCCCACCTCCCACACCTCCCACCACATCCCACACAAACATCTCCGATTAGTGTAGCCCACCACCCACAATGGACTTACACATCCTGGAGCCTTGCCACCAACCATAGACCACAGTTCACATCGTAGACCACACTCTCTCCCCCACAGTTCTGAGTGGTGTGTGCTGATTTAAAATGGCCTACATCCATTGCCACAACAGTACTCAGGACAACCTCCAAATCCTAAAGAAGAGTTTTTATGCTAAGAGAGTTCAAAGCACGTCAGGGGGCCATTCCAGAAGTTATTCTTATTTACATCTCAGCAGAATATCATGCCACAGTAAACAGTGCTTCAAAGAGTGGGGCTCCTGAAGGCTCCAGAGACATCCAGACGTTTTAAGCAAGGAAGACAAGCTAAGGAATTCAGCACCTGTCAGTGGGCCTTACTTTTGAATTTATGCTCCCCAGTGCAACAGATTTAGACTTATTTAGGTTCCCCACACATGACTTTTCTACCGTTTTTATTTGAACCTATAATTGGCACTATACCTGTTAAGTATATGTCCAAGAGACTTAAATCTTTGGTCTTTTCATGTGCCAGTTGGGCCCTGAATCTCAGCAGAGTTTCTCTACTCTCTAGTTCATTTGGCCTCACCCGGGACAACTAAAAGGAGATGGTGATGGACAATGCCCATCCAAGGAACAGAGAGTGTCTGTAACTGCAAGCAAGATAACTCCATCCATCTGCCCCATGGGATCTAAGCCCTGTCTCAATTAGAAACAGAGTGGGTGTCACCACCCCAAATCCTCAAGATTGGGAAATGAACATTGGACTAAAGTAGACTTATTATAATTCTATTATGGACATTACAATACTAGCAATGGAAGAAGTTTTATCATTGATATAAAGTCAGTGATGACCAGAAGTTCTAAGGGGAGGAAGAGGAAAAAACAGGTGTAATATGGGGGCATTTTTGGGACATTGGAAATGTTCTGCATGAAAAGTCCAAGAACAAATTCCACAGGTGAATTCTACCAAGCATTTTGAGAAGAATTAATACCAACCCTGTTTAAATTCTTCTAAAAATTTGAAGAGGAGGGACTATTACCAAACAAATTTTTATTAAGCCAACATTACTCTAATACCAAAACCAAATAAAGATACTACAAGAAAAGAAAATGACAGAACAATCTCTCTAAGTGACATAGATGCAAAAATTCTCAAGAAAATGGTTGCAAATAGAATCCAACTGCATACCAAAACAATTATACACCATGACCAAGTGGGATTTATTCCCGGTATGCAAGCGTGGTTCAACATAAGAAAATTAATTAATGTAATACACTACATTAATAATTGAAGGGAAAAAAACACATGATCATCTTGATTGATGCAGAAAAGGCATTCAACAAAATCCAGCATCTTTTCTTGATAAAAACACCTCAATCAATAGGAATAGAAAAGAAAATCCTCATTATGATAAAGGGCATGTATGAAAAATCCATAGTAAATGTCATACTCAATGGGAAAAGGTTGAAAGCTTTCCCTCTAAGATCAGGAAAAAGACAAAGATGACCACTGTCATCGCTGTATTTCAATATTGTGAGAAGTTCTAGCTAGAGCAATTAGAAAGGAAAAAAAAAGGTAAAAGGCATCTAAATAGGAAAAGAGGAAGTAAAACTCTCACTATTTGCAGATGGCATGAGCCTATATTTTGAAAATTCTGAAATGTCTACAACAAAACTACTTGAGCTAATAAATGAGTTCAGCAAAGTGGCAGGATACAAGATGAACAAGCAGAAATCAGTAATGTTTCTGTATATTCGTATTGAACAATCTGAGGAAGAAATCAAGAAAAATTCCTTTTACAATAGCAATAAAGACTCAAACATGTAGGAATCAATTTAACCAAAGATACACAGGACATATATTCAGAAATCTACAAAACAGTGCTAAAGAAAATCAAAGGAGACCTAAACAAATGGAAACACATTCCGTGTTCATGGACTGGAAAACTAAATATAATGAAGATGCCAAGCTTACCCAAACTGATTTATAGATTCAATGCTATACGAATCAAAATTGAAGGGCAATTAGCAAATTTATTTTGAAGGGAAAGCACACCCAAATAGCCACAAGCATCTGAAAAAAGAACTATGTGGGAGGACTTTCACTGCCTGAAATTGAAGCATATTACAAAGCTACAGTGATCAAACCAGCAGAGTATTGGCATAAATATAGAAACATTGATTAGTTGAATAGAAGTGGGAGTCCAGAAATAAACCCACTCCTCTGTAGGCAACTGATTTTAACAAACCTACTAAGTCCACATTACTGGGACAAAACAGTCTCTTCAACAGATGGTGTTGGGATAACTGTATATCCTTAACCAAAGAATGGAATAGGACACCCCGACTCACTCCCTATACAAGAATCAACTCAAAATGGATCAATGTCCTAAATATAAAATCCAGGACCATAAAACTACTGGAAGAAAATGTAGGGAAACATCTGCAAGATCTTATGGTAGGTCGTGTCTTCTTGGATCTTACACCGAAAGCATGAGCAACAAAAGAGAAAAAAGAGATAAATGGGACCTCCTCAAAATTAAATACTTTTGTACCTCAAAGGACATTGCCAAAAGAGTGAAAAGGCTGCTAACTCAATGGGAGAAAATATTTGGAAATCACATATTTGATAAGAGTTTAATATGCATGATAAATAGATATTACAACTCAACAATAAAAATACAAATGACCTGATTTTAAAATGGGTAAAAGACTTGAAAGACATTTGCCCAAAGAAGAAATACAAATGGTGAAAAAACACATGAAAAAATATTCAACATCACTAGCGATTCGAGAAATGCAAAGCAAAACTACAATGAGTTATTATTTCACACCTATTAGAATGGCCACTATTAAAAAGTCAGAAAACTCCAAGTGTTGAATAGGATGTGGGGAGATAGAAACACTTACTCACTGTTTCTGGGAGTATATAATGGTACAGCCACAGTGGAGGACTGTTTGGCAGTTCCTAAGGAAGTGAATATAGATTTGCCACATGCCTGGCAATACCACTACTTGGTTTATACCCAGAAGAACTGAAAGCAGTAATACAAACAGAAACTGCACACTGATATTCATAGCAGCATTATTCATAATTGCCAAAAGATGGAAACAGCCCAGGTGTCCATCAACTGGTTAATGGATAAAGAAACTGCAGTGTATACATATGATGTATTATTATGCATATTATTATGCATATGTAAAGCATATGACAACATGGCTGAACCTGGAGGACATTATGTTGAGTGAAGCAAAGCAGACACAAAAGGACAAATACTGTATGAATGCATTACTATGAACTAAATATATTGTGTACCATATTGTTTGATTCCAAAAAAAATTTAGATGTATCCAGTACATTTAATTGAGAAATGTGTATATTTATTCTTCTGTGATTAGTTTTTAGTTTTTAACTGTTTGTATTTTCAATTATTAAATGTACAAAATAAAGTAAAAAAGAGAAGAAATGAAGTCATAAAGCATATGAAAACATGGACGACCCTGGAGGACATTATGTTGAGTGAAGCAAGCCAGATACAAAAGGGCCAATACTTTATGACTGTGCTATTATGAACTAAATATATTGTGTAAACTCATGGAGTTGATAACTAGAATACAGATAATCAGAAAATAGAATGAGAGTAAAGAATGGACAGCTGGGGTTTAGTCTGTATAGAATTGGTAAAAAGGTTGTTAATCTATGGAAATGAATAGAAAATGTGAAAGCACATCACAGTGTTTGAAACTAGCAATGCTATTATATGGATATGACAGAGGTTGAAAGGGAAAATCTAAGGTCATGTATATTACTAGAAGGAAAGCTAAAAAAAAAAATTGTAACAGAGGACTCTATAGCATAGTGAAGCCTCATGTGAAATATGAATATGGATAATTTTCCATACATAAGACTGTTTTTCTTTGAAAATGAACAAATGTATGTTAATGTTAAGATGTTACTATCAGACAAAAATACAAAGCAAACTATGGACAGTAGTATATAGAAATAATCTTCCAGTAAGGACCAAAAAGGAAATATAATAAGGGAAAGAAACAGAACACAAGGCACTACATACTGTTTGACTCCATCTATACAAAATATAAATAAACTATAGAGACAGAAACAGAATAGCAGCTATGTATGGCAGGGCAAGCACAAAGAGATTGAGAAGTAATGATTTCTTGTTTGTCTGTGTTTTGTTTATTATTTTTATTGAAATAATGAAAATGCTCTAATAATGATTGAATTGATGAATGCACAACTATGTGATTATACCGAATACTATTGATTGTACACTTTGGGTGGATTGTATACTTTATTAATATGTATCAATACACTTGATTTTTTTAAAAAAAAGTTTTAATCTAAAATTTATGTGAATATACAAAGAACCTAGAAGAGTCAAAACAATCTTGTAAAAGAGAAACCAAGTTGGACGACTTATTAGTACATGATTTCAAGATTTATTAACAAAGCTAAGCTAATCAAGAGAACATGGTAGAAAAGAAGTCAAGATGGCATCAGTTTAGGGGGGCACTCACCATCTGTCTCGCAAAAGACAGCTGATTGGGGAAAGGATACTGCCCAAGTGAGCTGTTCTGGGATCCTACGGAGAGAGAGCCTTTGGGACATCAAACTGGAGGGAGCTAGATAGGGAGAGAGATTCTCAAGATAAAACCATGAGTTTCTAGCCTTGAGCTGGAAATCGTGGAGGTGGATGCCCAAGCACCACCGTCAAGGCAAAGGGCTAGGGTGAGCCCCAACTCACATTGGCAACCAAGCAAGAGGGAGCATTTTTCAACAGTGGGAGGGTTCTGGCAAAGGGTGGAGAGGGGTTTCCTTTCTGTGGGTTTGGTTGACTTGACCCCCTTAGAGCTTTGGGGAGCACACCAGCCAGCTTGAAGCAGCACCAGGCTGAGGGGAGAGGCAAATCTGCTGAGGAAGCCTAATTTACCTAACTGCCTTGGTATACAGAGGCTTCACTTGAGAGAGGGTGGAGTCAGCCAATTTATAGTTCCCCACTGAGGACTTTCAGAATTTCAACTCCCCTAAGGGAGTCAGGCAGTGGGAAGTGCATAATGTTTCCTCAAGCCTATTTAGGGTCCCCTGGGAGGAAGGGGTGTTCTAGAAGAGGCTTGTAAATCATTTTGGTGTGGTGAACTTGGTTGACTGGACCCCCTTAGAGCTTTAGGTAGCACACCAGCTGGCTTGAAGTGCCACCAGGCTGAGGGGAGAGGCGAATCTGCTGAGGAAGCCTGATTTACCTAACTGCCTTGGTATACAGAGGCTTGGCTTGAGAGAGGGTGGAGTCAGCCAATTTAATAGTTCTGCACTGAAGACTATCAGAATTTCAACTCCCCTAAGGGAGTCAGGCAGTGGGTAGTGCTTAATAAGTTTCCACAAGCCTATTTAGTGTCCCCTGGGAAGAGGGGGTAGTGTAGAAGAGGTGTGTAAACCATCTCAGTGAGGTGAACTCAGTCATCAGGTCCCATTTGAATTTTAAAAAGCATCTCAACCTGACCAGGAGAGGGTGGGAGGATCTGCTCTGAATAAGCAGGCTGCTCATACAACCTGCTGAATCCTGCTGCCACAGGAATGTAAAACCTTCAAAGGGGAAAGTGATTAAATAGCTTTCTGAAGAGCTAATTGACCCAATTAGTAAGTTAGCTCACTGGAGGAATCTCTGCCTTGAATATATGAGGTCCCTAGTTGAATTCCCAGCTCCTCTAAGAGTAGCAATTCACCTGGATATCTAACATCCAGCTGATACCGTAGGACAGGGAAAACA
>JAKSZT010003957.1:0-26439 GCA_026826555.1 Tolypeutes matacus
TGACTCCCGGGGATGAGCCTCCCTGGCAACGAGGGATTAATACCAAGTGCCAACTGGCAACACAACTGGAAAAAGACCTTGAATAAAAGGGGGAAATGGTAAAGACAAATGAGTTCAAGTGGCTAAGAGACTTCAAAGAGAGTCGGGAAGTCATCCCAGAGGTAACTCTTACTCACACCTCAGTAGGAGCTCATAGAACATCTAAGTGCCTATCACCCCACAGAGAGGGGTTCCTGAGAGCTCTGGAGACACCCAGGTCCTATATAAAGGAGGATAGCCCCAGAGACTGATGCCTTATCAGTGGGCTCTATTTTGGAATCTGTGCTCCTGAGAGTGATAGAATTGGTCTCAAATAAGTCCTCCCTGCACATGGTTCACCAGTCCCTTCTATGCAAATCTATATGTGATGCTGGAGTTTTTAGGTATACTTCCAGAGACTGAAGCCTCCCGCTTACCTATGTGCCAGGTGTACATGAAATCTATGTGGAGCTGCAACTCCTACCCTACAGCCCAATGGACTCATCCAAATCACCTGGTGAGGAGACAACAATGGGCAATGGCCATCGCAGGGAATGGAGAGGGCCTGCATCTGCAGGCAGAATCATCCCACCCACCATATCCATAGGATATAAGCCCTCTCTCACTTGGAGTTGGAGTGGACATCACCCTCCCAGTCCCCACAGGATTGGGGGAAGAACTATGGACTAGAGTGGACTTGGTGGTATTCTCTTGTTCACATATGGTGATTCTAGCAATGCAGGAAATTATAACAATGAGCTGGAGCCAGTGGCCACTTGACAGTTTTTGGGTAGGGAGGGGATGAGCAGTTGAAATACAGGGGCTTCTTTGGGAGTTGGAGGTTGTCCTGAGTACTGTTGTGGCAATGGATGTAGGCCATTTTAAATCAGCACACACCACTCAGAACTGAGTGGGAGAGAATGTGGTCTACAGTGTGAACTGTGGTCTATGGTTGGTGGCAAGACTCCAGGATGTGTATGTTCATTGAGGGTGGTGAGCCACACTTGTGGGAGATGTTTGTGTGGAATGTTGTGGGAGGTGTGGGAGGTGGGCAACATGGGAATCCCAGTGAGTTCCGTGTAATATTTTGGGTAATCTAAGCACCTCTTAAAATATATGTATATATATATATATAAACAACATTTTTGTAAGCAAATATATATATGCACATATATGCATATATATTTATATATCATTTTTCAAATGTTTGTATGTATTGTGAGAATTTTGATTTTTACCCACAATAAAAATAATAAAAAAACAAAACAAAACAAAAAAAACACACCTACATTGAATCAACACCCGGCAGAAGGGAAGGGTAAATCTGCTGAGGGAGATGATTTACCTGGCTGCCCAAGTATAAGCCCCAAACCCTACCAAGCCAGGGAAAGGGAGCACTCTACAAGAGAGGGAGGGTTCTGACAGAAGGCAGAGAGGTGATTCTTTACTTGACGATTTGGTGCCTGGATCCTCTCATAGCTTTGGGCAGCAGATAAGCCAGCTTAAAGCAGCACCAGGCTGAGGGGTGAACTGAATCTGCTGAGGACACCTGATTCATTCAGCAGCCCAGTGACACTGAGGCTCGACTCCAGAAGGGGCTGAGCCGGCTGTTTTTATAGTCTTGCACTTACTAGCATCAGAGCTTCAGCTCCCCTGGGAGTCCAGGAAGTGAGAAGTGCTTGATAAGTTTCCACAAGCATAGTTAGGGTCCCCTCAGTGAAGGGGGTGGTCTAGAAGAGGACTTATTTTGGGTCCTGTATTTCACCAAAAATAAAAAGAGACAGTCACTTTTAAAAATGAAAAAATAAATTCTTTTTAATTTAGTTTAATAGCTAAATGCTGCTTCAAAACCTGCAGAGAGAACCCTGCAGGGAAATTGATTGATAAACACAAGCAGGCTGAGAGCATCCAGAAGGACCCTAGAAGAAACACTTTTCCTCCTTAGCTTTGTTTGACTGCTTGCCTGTGTGGCTGTTTGGTTTTTCTCTGTTTATTTGTTGTTTCTTGCTTTTCTTTCTTCTTTCCTCCCCCCTTTCTTTTCTCTTTCATTTTTTTTTAAAAAAACAGGTGCTACTAGCTTGTCTCTTCTTTGCTGTGATTTCCCATTCTCTGTCGATATTGATTTTGTATTCCAAACTACCTCTTATCCTTCCTTCATCTTTCCACCTACGCTTTCTGTTGTGGCTCTTATATACCATATTTTTCATATGCCCACAGCTTAAGGGTGTCATTCCTATTTATTTTGTTTTCTTCACTTTTTATTAATATTAAGTTTTACCTTTCATCCCTTTCTTTACTCTTTCTCTCCCTCCTCATAATTCTAGCCTTCTAAATCATTATATATATATTCCTCTATTTGGTTTCCCAGTCCACTGTAGATACTCCACTTTTTTTCCTATTATTCTACCCTGCCTACATGAGTTAAATATTCATTTAACTAAGTCTTATTTGGCCCCTCTTCTAACTTTTATCAATATTACTATTATCCTTCTTCCTTTCTCACATCTTTTGATTCCTCTGACCCTAATCTTTGTCTTCAAGGGAACATAGAAAGAAGCAAGGAAATAAAATGAGAAGAAAAAGTGTCAAAGAGAAAACTTAACACACACACAGAACCACCAGCTAAATAAAACTCTAGAGCAGAGAGAGGAGCTAATCAACTGAATAAACCCATCAAAATAAAATGTTGACTAGAGGGCAGCAAAAAATTACAAACCCCACTGAGAAACAGGAAAACATGGACCAGTCCAATGAACAAACTAAAATCCAGGAAATGATGCAGAACATCAAACAACTAATCAAAGTTTTCCAAACAAATATCATGGACCAACTTAAAGAAGTGAAGGAAAAGATTAAGGATATAAAGAAGATACTAGGAGAACATACTGAAGAAATTGTAAACATATACATAAAGATAACAGATATGATGGTGATCAATGGCACAATACAAGAAATAAAAAAGATGCAGGATACACATAACAACAGATTTGAAAAGGCAGAAGAAAGAATTAGTGATGTGGAAGACCATACATCTAAAATCAAACAGATAGTAGAACAGATAGACAAAAAGATAGAAAAAATCCAGCAGGGACTTAGGGAATTAGCTGACAACACAAAACACACAATCATATGCATTATGGGCATCCCAGAAGGAGAAGAAAAGGAAAGAGAACAGAAGGAGTGTTGAAGGAAATAATGGGTGAAAACTTCCCAACTCTATTGAGAGAGATGGATGTGCAGATCCAGGAAGCACAGTGCACCCCAAAGAGTATAAATCTCAACAGGTCAACTCCAAGACATATACTTGTCAAAATAGCCAATGCTCAAGACAAAGAGAAAGTACTCAAAGCAGCAAGAGAAAAGAGAACCATCACATACAAGGGAAGCACAGTTAGATTAAGTGCTGATTTCTCAGCTGAAACCATGGAGGCAATAAGGCAGTGGTATGACATAATCAAAGTACTAAAAGAAAACAACTTCCAGCCACGAATTCTCTAACCACCAAAATTGGCATTCAAAAATGACAGAGAGTTCAAAATATTCACAGATAAACAGAAATCAAGAGAGTATGTCAATAAGAAAACTGCACTTCAAGAAATAATAAAGGAATCTCTACAAGTTGAAAGGAAAAAACAAGGGAGAGAGAGTTGTAGGAGAGTTTAAAAACAACTGAAAAGACAAAAAGAGAAACAAAACAACATATGACATACATTAATCCAAAGAAAAAATGGCTGAAGTAAGAAATTCGTTAAGAGTAATAACACTGAATATTAATGAATTAAACTCACCAATCAAGAGACACAGATTGGCAGAATGCATAAGGAAATATGATCCATCTATATGCTGTCTACAAGAAACCCACCTTTGAGCCAGGGGCTCAAGGAGGCTGAAAGTGAATGGCTGGAAAACAATTTTACAAGCTAACAATAGCCGAAAAAGGGCAAGAGTAGCTATTCTAATATCAGACAAAATAGACATTAAATGCAAAACTATTGTAAGAGACAAAGATGGACACTATATATTAGTAAAAGTGGTAATCTCTCAAGAAGAGAGAACAATCATAAACATTTATACACCTAACCGGGGTGCCTCAAAATACATGAAGCAAACTCTGGAAAAACTAAGTGGAGAAATAAATGCCACTACAATTATAGTGGGGGAGTTTAATACACCGTTATCATCATTAGACAGAACATCTAGAGAGAGAATCAATAAAGAAACAAAGTCTCTCAATAATACATTAGAGGACCTAGACTCAATAGACATATACAGAACACTACATCCAAATACAGCATTATTTACATTCTTCTCAAGTGCACATGGATCATACCCCAAGATAGAACACATGCTAGGCCACAGACAACTCTCAATAAATTCAAAAAGATTGCGATTATACAAAGTAATGTCTCTGACTACAATGGAATGAAATTGGAAATCACTAAGGGCCAGAGAAACAGGTTACGCACAAGGATATGGATATTAAACAACACACTCTTAGACAAAGAGTGGGTCAAAGAAGAAATCCCAAAAGAAATCAGTAACTACCTTGAAACTAATGAAAATTAAAACAACATATCAAAACCTATAGGATGCAGTGAAAGCAGTCCTGAGAGGGAAGTTCATAGCCATAAATACATATATTAAAAAAGAAGAAAGAGATGAAATTGAAGACCTAACTGCACACTTGGAGGAATTGGAAAAATAACAACAAATTAAACCAAAAGGAAGTAGAAAGAAGGAAATAACAAACATTATAGCAGAACTAAATGAAATAGGGAATAAGAAAGCACTAGAAACAATAAACAAAACCAAAACCTGGTTCTTCAAGAATATCAATAAAATTGACAAACCCTTAGCAAGACTAACAAAGAAAAAGAGAGAACAGATGCAATTACACAAAATAAGGAATGAACAAGGGGATATCACTACTGACCCCACAGAAATAAAGAGTATCATAAGAGGATACTTTGAAAAATTATATGCCAACAAGAATGATAATTTAGAGGAAATCGACAAGTTTCTATAAACTCACAAACAGCCTACAATGATGAAAGAAGAAACTGATGAACTCATCACTCCAATTAGAAGTAAAGACCTACACTCAGTCATCAAAAACCTCTCAACTAAGAAGAGCCCAGGACCAGATGACTTCACAGCTGAATTCTACCAAACATTCAGGAAAGAGCTAATACCAATTCTTCTTAAGCTCTTCAAAAATATAGAATTAGAAGGAATATTGCCTAACTCATTCTACGATGTCAGCATTACCCTAATACCAAAACCAAAGATATCACAAGAAAAGAAAATTACAGACCAATTTCTCTAATGAACCTAGATGCTAAAATGCTCAACAAAATACTTGCTAATTGCATTCAACAACATATCAAAATGATTATGCACCATGACCAAGTGGGTTTCATCCCGGGTATGCAAGGATGGTTCAATATAAGAAAATCAGTCAATGTAATACAACACATAAACAGATTGAAAGAAAAAATTCACATGATCATCTCTATAGATGCAGAAAAAGCATTTGACAAAATACAGCACTCTTTCTTGATAAAAACACTGCAAAGGATAGTAGGAATAGAAGGAAGCTTTCTGAATATGATTAGGGGTATATATGAAAAACCCAAAGCTCACATCATCTTCAATGGTGAAATCCTAAAAGCCTTCCCTCTGAGATTGGGAACTAGACAAGGATGCCCACTATCACCACTCCTATTTAACTTTGTCTTAGTAGTACTTGCTCAAGCACTGAAGCAAGAAAAGGATATAAAAGGCATCAAGATTGGAAAAGAAGTAAAAATTTCATTATTTGCAGATGACATGATCCTATACATAGAAAGCCCTGAGAAATCTACAACAAAGCTTCTAGAACTTATAAAGGAGTTCAGTAATGTTGCAGGCTATAAGATCAATGCTCAAAAATCAGTAGCGCTTCATGTACACCAATAACGAGCAATCTGAGGAGAAAATCAAGAAAAAAATAACATTTACAATAGTAACTAAATGAATCAAATACCTAGGAATAAATTTAAATAAAGATGTAAAGGACTGATATACAGAAAACTACACAACACTGTTAAAGTAAATCAAAGAAGACTTAAATAAATGGAAAAATATTCCCTGTTCATGGATAGGAACACTAAACATCATCAAGATGTCTATCTCACCCAAACTAATCTACAGATTTAATTCAATCCAAATAAAAATCAACACTGTATTTTTTAAGGAACAGGAAAAACTAACTACAAAATATATTTGGAAAGGTAAGAGGCCCTGAATTGCCAAACACACACTGAAAAAGGAAAATGAAGTTGGAGGTATCACATTACCTGACTTTAAAACATACTACAAAGCTACAGTGCTCAAAACTGCATTGTATTAACACTAGGATAGACATACTGACCAATGGAACAGAATTGAGAGTTCTGATATAGATCCTCGCATATACAGTCATCTGATATTCGACAAGGCCACCAAGCCCACTCAGTTGGGAGAGAAAGGCCTCTTTAACAAGTGGTGCTTGGAGAACTGGATATTCATATCCAAAAGAATGAGAGAAGAATACCATCTCACACCTTATACTAAAATCAACTCAAGATGGAACAAAGATCTAAATATAAGAGCCAAAACCATAAAGACCTAGGAAGATAATGTAGGGAAGCATCTACAGGACCTTGTAATAGGAAATGGTTTCATGAACTTCACAGCCAAAGTACGAGCAGCAAAAGAAAAAATAGATAAATGGGATCTCATCAAAATAAAAATTTTCTGCACCTCAAAGGCTGTTATTTGAAAAATAAAAAGGCAGCCTACCCAATGGCAACAATATATCTGATAAATACTTAATATCCTGCATATATGAAGAAATCCTACACCTCAAAAATAAAAGGACAAACAACCCATTTAAAAAATGGGCAAATGACCTGAAAAGATGCTTCTCCAAGGAAGAAATACAAATGGCTAAAAAGCACATCAAAAATGTTCGACATCACTAGCTATTAGGGAAATCCATTCAAAACCACAATGAGATACCATCTTTCACCCATCATAATGGCAGCTATTAAAAAAACAGCAGAATATAAGTGTTGGAGAGTATGTGGAGGAAGAGGAACCCTCATCCACTGCTGGTGGGATTGTGGTCCAGCCACTGTGGAGGACAGTTTCACGATTCCTCAGAAAACTAACAATAGATTTTCTGTATGATCCAGCAATGCCACTGCTGGGTATATACCCAGAAGAATTGAAAGCAAAGACATGAACAGATATAAGCCCACCAATGTTCATAGCACCATTGTTCACAATTTCCAAAAGCTGGAATCAGCTCCGGTGTCCATCAACAGATGAATGGATAAGCAAAATATGGTACATACATACAATGGAATATTACTCAGCTGTGAGAAGGAAGAAAGTGCTAACACATGGGATAACATGGATGAATCTTGAAGACATTTTGTTGAGTGAAGCAAGGCAGGCATTGAAGGATGAACAGTATATGACCTCACTAATTTGAACTGAGGAATGTGAGCAGTCTCTGAGAACCACTGTCTGAAAGATAGTGAACAAGGGAGAGAGAGAGTAGAGTAGGTTGTGAGCCATCACCCATATGGACATAATCTATGGTAAAGTGATAGAGTATAGTTGCATATGGAAGGATAGGATAGGTGGGTAGTGATATTACTGGGTTTGGTGGTGCAGGGTTAAGAGGTGGGTAGATTAGGAAGGGCAGGTTAGAATACCCAGGTTATGTACCTGTGAATCTTGTCATCCCATGTGTCAAGACAGGGGAGTGTCATATGCCCCAGGGGGATGGGGAGGGAGGAACAGAAAAGATCAAACCGCGTATTTAGTGGTCATGGGAAATGTTTTTCATTACCTTATAGTAATGGACAAAGACTTGGAAATATCATCAAAAGTTATTAACTGTACCGTCTAAATTGTAAAATATACTGTAAACCATTGATAATATTTAGTAGTTATGTCTCACTATCTGTATAACAGTTATAACAATGCTACCATCCACACAAAAAAAGAAGTTTTAATATAGGGTGGGGAAGGGGGGGGAGGTTGTGTAGATGGGAATCTCTAGTATTCAGTTTATGACTTTGCTGTGACCTTAATCGTCTTTGAAAAATAAATGAAAATTTGGGAGACACTGGGGATGAGAGGGGGAAGGTGTCACGGTACATACTGGCATTATTATTTCATTTTCCTATTAATTGTATTTGGTTATTATATGGGTTTCATCTTCAAGGAAGGTTTAGATCACAGAAGTGTTAAAATGGGGGCTGCAGAGGACCATTTGTGGGTGGTGTCTGGGATGGGGGATTCATGGGAGTAATTTCATCTGAATATGCATGAAAGATATATAAAATTGTTCAAATGATTGACTGATGGGGCATGGCCACAGTGGGTAGACAATTACTAAATAATTGAGGGAATACTGAATTCCCAGCCTGGAGAGTTCTGCCACATTCTCCAAGGGAGCAGCAACAGACACCTGAGTGCAGGGGCAGTGTCTGGCAAAAGAGTTTGGACCACTGTTGGGTTCTTGTTATTGATGACTAGCCTTATGAGTCTTTGCTCTTGTAATTGAAACTTAGCCTACTGTTATGGGGTGCCTAAGGGTTGCCATCTGAGAGCCTCCTTGTTGTTCAAATGTGGCCTCTCTCTAAGCCAACCTAAGCATATGAATGCATTAACTTCCCCAAACGTGGGACATGACTCCTGGGGATAAGACTCCATGTCAAGGAGGAATTAATACCAACTGCCATCTGGAAATACGACTGGAAAAGAAACATTGAATAAAAGGGGGAAGAGGTAAAGACAAATGAGTTTATGTGGCTGAGAGACTTCAAAGAGAGTCGGGAGATTATCCCAGAGGTAACACTTATGCACACCTCAGTAGCATCTCACAGAACACCAAATTGGATATCTCCCCACATAGATGGGCTCCTGAGGGCTCTGGAGACACCCAGGTGCTATACAAAGTAGGATAGCCCGAGATTGATGCCTTATCAATGGGCTCTACTTTGGAATCTTTGCTCCTGAGAGTGATGGAGTTGAACTCAAATAAGTTCTCCCTGAACATGGTCCATCAGTCCCTTCTATTCAAACTTATATGTGAGGCTGGAGTTTGAAGATGTACTTCCAGAGATTGGAGCCTCTGGCCTGCCTATGTGCCAGCTGTGCCTGGAATCTCAATGGAGCTGCAACTCCTACTCTACAGTTCAATGGACTCACCCAAGTCACCTGGTGAGGAGACGATGGACAATGGACAACACAGGGAATGGAAAGAGCCCGCAGCTGAAGGCAGGATAATCCCATCCACTGTATGCTTGGGATATAAGCCCATGCTCACTTGGAGGTGGAATGGACATCACCATTCCAGTCCCCTCAGAACTGGGGGAAGAGCTATGGACTAGAGTGGACTTAATGGTATTCTTTTTTTTTTTAACTTTATTTTGTACATTTAATAATTGAAAACATAAGCAATTAAAAACTAAAAAGTAAACACAGATGAATAAATATATACATTTCTCAATTAAATGTAATGAATACAAGTAAATTTTTTTGTTGTTTTGTTTGTTTGTTTTTATGAATCAAACAATATTTTACACAATATATTTGGTTCATAGTAATGCATTTATACAGTATTTGTCCTTTTGTGTCTGGCTTGCTTCACTCAACATAATGTCCTCCAGGTTCATCCATATTGCCATATGCTTTATGACTTCATTTCTTCTTACAGCTGCATAATATTCCATTGTGTGAATAGATCAGTTTGTTTATCCATTCATCTGTTGATGGACACCTGGGTTGTTTCCAACTTTGGGCAATGGTGAATAATGTGGCTATGAACATCGGTGTGCAGATGTCTGTTCGTGTCACTGCTTTCAGTTCTTCTGGGTATATAACCCAGTAGTTGTATTGCAGAGTCACATGGCAAGTCTATATTCAACTTCTTTAGGAACTGCCAAAGAGTCCTCCATAGTGGTTGTACCATCCTGCATTCCCACCAAAAGTGAAGAAGTGTTCCTATCTCTCCACATCCTCTCCAACACTTGTAGTTCTCTGCCTTTTTAGTAGTGGCCATTCTGATAGGTGTGAAATGATATCTCATTGTAGTTTTGATTTGCATTTCCCTAATCATGAGTGATGTTGAGCATTTCTTCTTGTGTTTTATTGCCATTTGTATTTCTTCTTTGGAGAAATGTCTATTCAAGTCTTTGGCCCATTTTTTAATTGGGTCATTTGACTTTTTATTGTTGAATTGTAACATCTCTTTATATATCCTGGATATTAAACCCTTATCAGATATATGATTTCCAAATATTTTTCCCATTGAGTTGGCTGCCTTTTCACCCTTCTGACAAATTCCTGTGAGGTGCAAAAGTGTTTAATTTTGAGCAGGTCCCATTTATCTAATTTTTCTTTTGTTGCACGTGCTTTGGGTGTGAGGTCCAAGAAACCACCACTTACTACAAGGTCTTGAAGAAGTTTCCCTACATTTTCTTCCAGTAGTTTTATGGTCCTGGCTTTTATATTTAGATCTTTGATCCATTTTGAGTTGATTCTTGTATAGGGGGTGAGATAGGGGTCCTCTTTCATTCTTTTGGTTATAGATATCCAGTTCTCCCAACACCATTTGTTGAAGAAACTGTTTTTTTCCCATCAGCGTGGGCTTGGTAGGTTTGTGAAAAAACAGTTGACTTATAGATGAGTGTTTACTTCTGGATTCTCAATTCTATTCCACTGATCGATATGTCTATCTTTATGCCAGTACCATGCTGTTTTGACCACTGTAGCTTTGTAATATGTTTCAAGGACAGGCAGCGAAATTCCTCCCACATTGCTCTTCTTTTTTAGAATGCTTTTGGCTATTCGGGTGCACTTACCCTTCTAGATGAATTTTGTAATTGCCTTCTCTAATTCTGTAAAGTAAGCTGTTGGGATTTTGATTGGTATTGCATTGAATCTATAAATTAGTTTGGGCAAGATTGACATCTTCACGATATTTATTCTTCCAATCCATGAACACGGAATGTCTTTCCATTTGTTTAGGTCTTTTTAAATTTCTTTTAGCATTGTTTTGTAGTTTTCTGCATATAGGTCCTGTACTTCCTTGGTTAAATTAACTCCTAGGTATTGAGTCTTTTTGTTGCTATTGAAAATGGAATTTTCCTCCTGATTTCCTCCTCAGATTGTTCAGTACTAGTGTACAAAAACATTACTGATTTTTGTGTGTTGATCTTATATCGTGCCACTTTGCTGAACTCATTTGTTAGTTCAAGTAGCTTTGTTGTGGATACTTCAGGATTTTCTAAATACAGGATCATGTCATCCGCAAACAGTGAGAGTTTTACTTCCTCTTTTCCTATTTGGACGCCTTTAATTTTTTTGTCTTGTCTAATTGCCCTCACTAGAACTTCTAGTACAATGTTGAATAACAATGGTGACAGCGTGCATCCTTGTCTTGTTCCTGATCTTAGGGGGAAAGCTTTTAACCTTTCCCCATTGAGTATGATGTTGGCTGTGGGTTTATCATATAAGCCTTTTATCATATTGAGGAATTTTCCTTATATTCCTATCTTTTGAAGTATTTTTATCAAAAAACGATGTCGGATTTTGTCGAATGCCTTTTCTGCATCTATTGAGATGATCATGTGTTTTTTTTCTTTCAATTTGTTAATGTGGTGTATTACATTGATTGATTTTCTTATGTTGAGCCAGGCTTGCATACCAGGAATAAATCCCACTTGGTCGTGATGTATAAGTCTTTTGATATGCTGTTGGATTGGATTTGCAAGTATTTTGTTGAGAATTTTTGCATCTATGTTCATGAGAGAGATTGGTCTGTAATTTTCTTTTCTTGTGGAATCTTTATCTGGCTTTGGTATTAGGGTGATGTTGGCTTCATAAAATGTGTTGGGTAATTTTCCCTCCTCTTCAATTTTTTGGAAGAGTTTAAACAGGATTGGTGTTCATTCTTTTAGAAATGCTTGGTAGAATTCACCTGTGAAACCTTCTGGTCCTGGACTTTTCTTTGCTGGGAGATTTTTGATGATGGATTCAATCTCCTTAATTGTGATTGGTTTGTTAAGTTCTTGTATTTCTTGTTGTGTCAGTGTAGTTTGGTTATGAGTTTCTAGAAATTTGTCCATTTCATCCAGGTTGACAAGTTTGTTGGTATATAGTTTCTCATATATGCTCTTATGATTATTTTTATTTCTGTGAGGTCATTTGTAATTTCCCCCCTTTCATTTCTGATTGTGTTTATTTGCATCTTCTCTATTTTTTTCTTTGTTAGTCTAGCGAGGGGGTTGTCAATTTTATTGATCTTCTCAAAGAACCAGCTTTTGGTTTTGTTGATTTTCTCAATTGCTTTTTGTTCTCATTTTCATTTATTTCTGCTCTAATCTTTATTATTTCTTTCCTTCTTTTTGCTTTGGGATTGGTTTGCCGTCCTTTTTCTAGTTTCTCAAGTTGTTCAGTTAAATCTTTGAGTTTAGCTCTTTCTTGTTTCTTAATTAGGCATTTAGGGCTATAATTTTCCCTCTCAAGACTGCCTTTGCTGTATCCCATAAGTTTTGATATTTTGTGTTCTCCTTTTCATTTGTCTCAATTTATTTACTGATTTTCACTTGCAATTTCTTCTTTGACCCACTGAATATTTAGGAGTGTGTTGTTCAGTCTCCACACATTTGCAAATTTCCTTTTTTCCTGTCTATTATTGATTTCTAGTTTCATTCCATTATGATCTGAGAAGGTGCTTTGTATAATTTCAATCTTTTTATATTTATTGAGAGCTGTATTGTGACCTAACATGTGGTCTATCATGGAGAAAGATCCATGGGCACTTGAGAAGAATGTATAACCCACTGAGTTTGGATGCAGTGTTCTGTATATGTCTGTTAGGTCTAACTTGTTTATCATATTGTTCAATTTCTCTGTTTCCTTGTTGATCTTCTGTCTAGTTGTTCTATCTAATGATGTGAGATGGGTGTTGAAGTCTCCGACGATTCTTTTAGAAATGTCTATTTCTCCCTTCAGTTTTGCCAGAGTTTGTCTCATATATTTTGGGGCACCCTGGTTAGGTGCGTAGATATTTATGACTCTTATATCTTCCTGGAGGATCGTCCCTTTTATTAATATATAATGTCCTTCTACATCTCTTATCACTTTTTTGCATTTGAATTCTGTTTTGTCTGATATTAGTATAGCTACCCCTGCCCTTTTCTGTTTACTATTCGCGTGGAGTATCTTTTTTCAACCTTTTACTTTCAGCCGGCTTGTATCCTTGTGTCTGAGGTTAGTTTCTTGTAAGCAGCATATGGATGGCTCATGTTTTTTATCCATTCTGTCAGCCTGTATCTTTTGATTGGGGTATTTAATCCATTCACATTCAATGATATTACTGAAAATGCACTATTTATTTCGTCCATTTTATTCTTTGGTTTTCATATGCCATCTTATTTTTGTGTTTCTTTTTACTTTTTTTGGTTATCCTTTCTGCTTTTCTTTCTTCTATACTCTCCTCCTAGCCTCTCTCTCCTTTGTGTCTTTTTCTTTCAGATTCTAAGGCTTCCTTTAATATTTCCTGCAAAGGTGGATTCTTTTTTGCAAACTCTCTTAGTTTCTGTTTGTTTGTGAATACTTTATATTCACCTTCATATTTGAAGGTCAGTTTTGCTGGATAAAGAATTCTCAGCTGGTAGTTTTTCTCTTTCAGTTTCCTAATTGTATCATACCACTATCTTCTCGCCTCCATGGTTTCTGAAGAGAAATCTGCACAAAGTCTTACTGGACGTCCTTTGTACGTGATCGTTTGCTTCTCTCTTGCTCCTCTGAGCATTTATTCTTTATCTTTTACATTTGACATTCTGAATAATATGTGTCTTGGTGTAGGTGTATTTGGATTTATTCTTATTGGGGTATGGTGTGCTTCTTGGACATGTAAGTTCATTTCTTTCATGAGAGTTGGGAAATTTTCAGCTATTATTTCCTCAAATACTCTTTCTACCCCTTTTCCTTTCTCTTCTCCTTCTGGAACTCCCATGACATGTATGTTCTTGCGTTTAGTGTTGTCATTCAACTCTCTCAGCCCCTGCTCAATTTTTTCCATTCTTTTCTCTCTCTGTTCTTTTCTCTCTTCAATTTTAGCTGCTCTGTCTTCAGTATCACTTATTCTTTCTTCTATCATTTTGAGTCTGCTGTTGTATGCTTCAAATGTATTTTTTACTTCACCTACTGTGTCTTTCATTCCCATGAACTCCATTACTTTTCTGTTCATGATTTTAAATTCTTCTTTATGTTCGTGCAATGACTTCTTGATGTCATTGATCTCTTTAACTCTATTCTCTTTCATCTCATTAATTTGATTTTGGAAATGTTTGCTCATCTCACTGATTAGTTCTCTCAAATTCTGCATCTCTTCTGGGACTTTGCTGTATTCCTTTTCTTGGGCCATGTCTTCTATTTTCTTAGTGTGGCCTGTAATTTTTTGTTGGTGCTTAGGCATCTGGTTAGTTTGTATTTTACTTAGATGCTCTATCTCTTTCTCTTTTATGGGTTTTAGTGGCAGGAGGCTGTGAGTTACCACCATTCTTTGATTTTTGGCTCAAACTTGATTGTTAGGATTGTTCTGCTGGTTGCTCAAAACTGGGCACTGGACCCAGTAATTGGTTGTAGAGTCATTTCCTAGGGCCTTGGGCAGGGAGGCTATAGAGGCCAGGAAAATCCTCTCTTACTTATTAATTTTCTTATGTGCACTTCCTTGGTCTGCCAGGAGATGGCGCTTGTTGGCAGCTCTCAATTCAATGCCTGGCCGGAGTGTATTTGTTGTGACACAGACCAGATCAATGTGATAGAGATTACTGTCTGGGGGCTAGGAGCCCTGTGATTCAAACTTTCTGAGACAGTTCTCCAGACTTCTCTCATAGCGCCCCCCTTTTCCCAGCTAGGAAATATTTCCATGCCCTTCTGAATCCTCAACATTCAGTCCCTGTTAGTAGGGGAGGAGATTGGGAGGTTTGTATTTCTTTAGCCCCTTGAAGACTCTAAGGCAAACAATGGCCCAGCCCCACTCAGCCTGGAAGGGCTCTTGAGACAGGGCAGACCAAACCTGGGAGTCCAAAGCAGGGTCAGCCCCAGGCTCTCTCTCCCCTTTCCGGTGGTGTCCTCAACAATTAGTCCAGGCTAGAAGAGAGGGAGGTTGTGAGGGTTGGATTTCTCCAGTCCTTTCTAGGCTCCCAGGGCAAACCACCATGTGGAAGGGTCCATGGGGCTCTGCAACCCAAATTTCAGGTCAGAACCTGAGTCAGCCTAAGGCTGTGACCCTCTCTCTCCCCTTTCTGAGAGTGGCAGATCCCTGAAGCCTCCTTTGTCTGTGGTCGCAGGCCCAGGGGCCCGAGAATTCTGAAGAGTGTAGGGGAGGGTGCCGGCAGCAGCAGAAGCTGCTACTTGCAACTCACAGTTTTGTAGCCACGATTTCCCTCTTCTGTCCCTCTCTCCTCTGGGTGGTGTGCAGCCTTCACCTGCTGTCCTAAACCCTAGAAGATCTTTTTCAGGGCTGTTTCAGCTTGTCCTCTAGCTATTTTTCTGGAGAAGAGATTCCTGTCTTACTAGTCCGCCATCTTCCTGGAAGTCCTTAATGGTATTCTGTTGTAGACATATTGTGAGTCAAGCAATGGAAGAAATTATAACAGTGAGGTGGAGCCAATGACCACTAGATGCTTTCGGAGCTGGGAAGGGAAGGGCAGTTCTAATACAGGGTTTTGTTCAGAACTTGGGGGTTGTCCTGAGTGACGTTGCAGTGACAGATATAGGTCATTTTACAACAGCATATACCATGCAGAACTGTGTGTGAGAGAGTGTGGTCTATGATGTGAACTGTGGTCTATACTTAGTGGTAAAACCCCAGGATGTGTATATCCATTGCAGGTGATGTGCCACACTAATGAAAGATGCTTATGTGAGATGTTATTGGAGGTATGGGAGTTGGAGATCATGGTAATCCCTGTAATTTTTGTGTAACATTTATGTAATATAAGCATCTTTTAAAATATATATATTAAAAATATATATTTTTAACATCAATTGTGATATTTTTTACTTGAAAATTGCTTAAATATATGCAATAATTTTAAAAAAAGAAAGAAAGCTAGAGGATAATCTAGGGACTGTATAACGTAGTTATTTCAGTATGAGAAGAATTGTGAATAATAGCACAAATACTAGAATGTTCCTCTTGTACAAGGTATTAGGAATACAATGATACATGGGAAAATACAACTAATGTAAATTTTAGTAATATTGTAATATTTTGCAGCAATGTGAAAGAAGGTACTCTATCAATGTGAAGGGTCAACAATGTGGGTATATTGGTTATGGTGTTTTCCCACTGAGTAATGAAAACCTACTAAAATGAAATGAGGCAAAGAAAGCACTTCTCTGTGATCAAACTGCAATCTGCTGAGTGTATATTTTGGTTGAGTTACTCAAGGCAAGAGACCATATAACAGAATGACCCCCATGTTGGGTGATGGTCTGTGGTTAACAATAGTGGGTGATGGACTGTGGTTAACAGTACAAATATGAGAACATTCTATCATGAACTATAACAAATATACAATGCAAAAACATAATGTTAATAATAGGATGGTTTATGGAAAAGTACACCAAATATAAGCTATGGACTATAGGTGACAATAACATTATGATGATATTTTGTCATCATTTGTAATAAATGTGTCACAAAAATGTAAGGTGTTGGTGGTTGGGGAGATGTATGAGAATCCTGTATGGTATGTATGATTGTTTTGTAAACTCACAATATATCTAATAAAATACACTCTATGGAAAAAAAATAATAATAAAGAAGAAATACAAATGGAGTAAACAAACACATGAAAGAAGTTCAATGTCACTAGCTATTAGGGAAATGCATATGAAAGATACAATATGATATCATTTTACACTTACTACAATGGCCACTATTAAAAACAGAAAACTACAAATGTTGGAGAGGACATGAAAAGATTAGAAAGCTTACTCACTGTTGGTGGGAATGTAAAATGACACAGCTATTTTGGATTTGTTTGGCAGTTCTTACAGAATTTAAATATAGATCTGCCATGTACCCAACAAAACAACTATTAGGTATGTACCCAGAAGAACTGAAAGCAGACATTTGAGCAGTGATGTTCAGAGTAACATTATTCACAATTGCCAAAAGATGGAAACAACCTAAGTAGCCATCAAACAATGAATGGCTAGACAAACTGTGGTATATACACACAATGGAATATTATTCAGCTGTAGGAAGAAATTAAGTCATGAAACAATGATAAAATGGATGAATTTGGAAGAAATTATGTTGGATGAAGCAAGCCAGACACAAAGGACAAATATTGTATGATTTAACGCTTATGAACTAAATATAATGAACTAACCTATGGCATTAATAACTAGAATATAAGTCACCAGAAAATAGAATGTGGTTAGATAATGGAAAGCTGAGGTTTAATTGGTGCAGAATTGGTAAAAAAACGTTGTTTTTAAATGTTTGAAAATGAATAGAAAAGGTGAAAGCACAGCACAGGGTTTGTAATTAGCAGTGCTAATATGGATATGATAGTAGTTGAAAGGGAAAGTCCAAGGATGTATATGTCACTAGAAGGAAGGCTAAAAATGAAATATGTGACTGTATAGCATAGAGAACCCTCCTGTGAAAAATGAGTATGGCTAATAGTATGTATATAATGTTTTCCTCTGAGAGAGAACAAATGCATGCTAAAGTTACAAGAAGTTAATAACTGTGTGATATTTGGGCAAAAATAAAACTGATATAAATTACCGACAGTAGTGTATAATAATATACAAATAATCTTCCATCAATGATAAAAAATAGGAAGCATGCTAAGAAAAAGGAAGTAGGTAAAAAGTACTACAAGTTGTTTGACTACATTCATATAAAATATAAACACAAATAAATTATAGAGACAGAAATAGATTAGCTGTTGTGTATCACAGGGGAATGATAGATTGAGAAGCGACTACTAAAGGGTAGAGTTTTTGTGTTTGTTTTCTTTTTTAAAGTGATCAAAATGCACTAATATTGATGAATGTGATGAATGCACAATTCTGTGATTATACCAAGTGCCATTGATTGTACACTTTACAAAATCTGTATGGTTTATGTATACATTTCAATAAAATTGATTATAAAATTTTTAAAAGTCACAGAAAAACAAACACAACAAACAGAAAAAGGTCATGAGGAAGAATAATAATGTTTGATTAGGATTTTAATAAAATTATTGTATAATAATTAAGATTTTAAAAATAACTTATTTAATAATAATGCAGTAAAACTAAGAAATCACTGATCAATACTAAGTTATAAACAGTTGTTTAAATTGAAAGCTCCACATATAGAGAAAAATCTAAAAATCATTTAAATTATATGCAATTTCTGATGAAAGAACCCTAATCATCTGCCTGATACAAAAATAGTGGGAGAAGAAAAAATAATATGCTTAAATTATCAAAAGGAAATACTTTTAAAATTATGTAATTTATCAGTTTAATAGGATGGCTAAAAGTCATTTTTAGTTATTGAATAATTCAAAAAATTTAGTACCAATAAAATAAGAGAAAAGTATGGGAGATTGAATTTTCATTGACAGAAAACAGAAAGTCAAAAGTTACATGTGAATTATAGTAAAAACTGATGACAAAAATATGAATTTCAATTTCTAATGTAGCATGATAGATAGTAATAATTAATCAATTAAATAATGTATGAGTCATTATCTTAATCATAAACTATATATTATATGATTATCATGTACTCAGCAATGTTGTAAATGTTTTATATAAGGAAGGAATTCATAGAATATGCCTCTGGCAGATGAGAAAACTAATACAGAATGAAATCAGGTAACTTGTCAACATCAGTACCTCTACAAAGAGGAAGGATTTAATTAGACAGATTCCAGAGCCTCCAGTCATGTTTTTGTTGTTGTGGTTGTTGCTGTTTGTTTGATTTAATCATAGACATTTCAAACATGCATAAAAGATTGAAAAAAGTGTAGTGATACCTCATATATCTATTACCTAATTTCATCAATTACAAACATGTGCCCAATTTTGGTTCATCCAAAGCACCTATTATAGATTGTATCATATCCCCGGTCCTGTGGACTTGAACTCATTTGTAAATAGGATATTTGAAGATCCTATTTGGAAAAGGAAAAATGAGACAGGCTGGGCCTTTATCCAATATGGCGCAGTACTTACAAGCAAAGGAAATTGGAAATCAGAGAGAGATTGACCTGTGTCAGAGGATTCCTTGAAATCATCACCTGAAGCCTGCAGACTTTTGGAAAAGTTTGGCCTTACTGATACCTTGATTTTGGACTTATAGACTCCAAATCTGTAAGACAGTAAATTCATGTTATTTAAGTCAACCAGTTTGCAGTATTTGTCATAGAAGCCCTTGCAAAATAATTAAGTACTCATTCCCCTTATCCCAACTATATTATTATTTCAGTATGCCTCTCAATACAATTAGGACTCCAAATTATAAAACAAATATTTAATTATTACATTTAAATATATTATCAATAGTAGTTCCTTAGCAGTGCCAAACAAACAGTAGGTGTCGAATTATTCCTGTTGAATCATAAGTGCTTTTTAATATTTTTTTCCAATCAGAATTTTTAAAAAAGCCACACATTTGAATGACCTCTTTTTTAAAATTCACGTACCATACAATTCATCAAAGTGTACAATGAATGGCTCTCTTTTCATCATGACAATTTATAATATTTTCTTTGCTCCAAGACAAATTAAAAAAAAAAAACACATGCTCTTATACCCCCCTATTATTGACACTTAACAATGGAGTAGTGTCTTTTTTACAATTGATAAGAGAATATTAAAATATTACTGTTAACTATAGTCCACAGTTTGCATTAGGCATACTTTTTCCAATATACTACTTCATTGTTGACACCTTATAATGATGTAAATTTGTCCAAGTCTATGGAAGAACATTCTTATATTTGTACTATTAACCACATTTATTGTCCACGAGAGAGTTCACTATTTTATACCGTCCCATAATTCATCCTGTATCTTTTGTTGTTTGTTTTTAAATCTTTAACAATTTCCTCTCCTCGTTTTATTTTCTTGTCATTTAATTGCTGATAAAACACGCCTTTTGTCTTATATATTTTACCAAATTTAGGATTTTCTATTACAGTTCCATACTTGCTAAACTTGTTTCTCTGTCTCTTTTATTTCCTATGATGTGGAAATTTGATTGAATTCTGGTTTTATTGTTTTACAAACAATGCAGGTGAAACATTTCATCTTTTGTTACATAATAGCAAGAGGACCATAATATCTGAGGGCCTTTTTTATTAATGGTAATGCATTTATTCATTATGTTCAGGAGTTTTTAATCTGTTCCATCCTTAATAAAATTCCCCATTAATATTTCATCTAATGATCTTACCAGGTGCTGCTGATTGAGACAATAATCTAAAAATATTTTAATATTTTCATTCCTTTTGGATGTATTCTCTGGAAATGTTCTATAAATAATCACTTTTCTTCATCTACTATTTGTTTACACTGAAATACAGTTCATTGAAACATCAAAAGTGATCATATTTTTTGTTTGGACTTTGGATTTTTGTTTTGTTTCTTTATAGGCCTTTCTGTATGTCCTATTTTATTTTGTCCTATGGTTTATCTTACAGGAAATGTGCATTACACTACTATTGTTTGAAGTCATTTAAAATATTTCCTTTTTCTAGTAAAGCCATAAATGAAATATAAAGTTAGATAAGTTTTTCATTCCTTTCAATGTTCAGGATTTTAAAACTTTTAATTGAATTTTGTTGTATTATTATATAAGATATTTTGAAAAACTCAGAGTAAAATCTGCAAAATAAAGTGCATACAGAGAAGTACCTTTTATCTCTCCTTGGGCTGTATTGTGGACTTCCTGCCTCTTTACAAATTCATCTTTATTTGATTTGGTATATCCTTCCATTTTATTAAAATATATAAATATTGCATACAGTATTTTGAACCACACATTTTTTATATCATAGCATCCTACAGATACTACCATCATGTTATTTCATATAAATATATGTGTGTATGTACATATATATTCATGTATTATACACTTTTACAATTGCATAGTATTGTAATTAAAGGTGAAATGCAGCATCTGTGTAAACATACACACATTCCTTCCAGAAATATTTGTATGATATCAATCTGAAATATTTGAGGTACATTTTTATGGTGAGATGCCCCATCTATTTTCTGTGATTGTTCGTATGTTTCTGTAAAAATTACCCCACTTTCTTTTGGACTGGTTTAATATACTATAGTATACATACTGCTTTACATCAATATATGTATGTTCAATCTTATTAATTACAGTACTTACATCTTTGATATCTCTGTCTCTGCATTTCCTTGATGTTTTGAATGGTTTGTGATATGGTGTGTTAAAATATACAACTGCAACTGCTGTTTTATCTATTGATTTCTGCAACTGCTGTATTTTTGATTTGTTTATTTTAAAGCTACTTTGTTAGCCTCAATATCCTACATCTTGTATTTTTTTTGAGATGTGATGCATTTATTTACCTATTTATTTATTTATTTATTTATTTATTTATTTAATATATATATATTTTAAAAGATGCTTAAGTTACATAAATGTTACACAGAAATTACAGGGATTCCCATGTTCCCCACCTCCAACACCTCCCATAACATCCCATTTTTAATTGCTGTTTTGTAAGGTGTATGTAATTTTTGTTGGTTTATCTTTTTATACTTTAAATTTTGCCATTATAGAATTTGCATTTATTTTTAATTATAAAAGGAAGAGGAAGAAAATAAAAGAAACCAAACCAGTGTTGATTTGGAGAGTGTCACCTCATAGGCTCAGGAGGATAGGCTTCAGGCCCACTAGTGGTTGTGGGTTAAGGTTCATACAGTGCCATCAGACAAGGCCAAATATGGTAGAGGGTTCCCTGTGTTCATCAGGGACTGCAAACTGAACCTGAACTAAAAATGTGGGATCCACATTTCTCAAAAGAAATAAATGGAGGAAAGGGTGACAGGAACTGAATTCAAAGATTAAGGTTAAAGCAAGGATTGGAGAAATTCATTTTTTCCTCTACCCTGGGAAGAAGAGTGGTTGCAAATTAACTGTGGGATGACATTTAGTTTTCAATTAATGATTGTAAAGAACAACAAACTCTTCAGCTCAATTTCTTTCTGAGTTGAGTTGAATCATTTGAAAACTGGGTCTGCCATTGTTTTGGTTATGTATATATACACAAATGGAACACATCTGTATGATGCACTCACCATCAATAACATCTCTGTCCCACTTTTTAAATATTCACATAGTTTGAAATATCCATTGTAATTCAAACATACATTTTAATGTTTATCACCCAACATAAGGTCTTTGAGATTCATCTATGTTGTTAAATGTGACATAACTTCACTCCTCCTTACAGCTAAGACTCTTTAGTATTTATATACCACATTTTGTTTATCCATTCATCTGCTGATGGATGCTTGGGCTGTTTCCAATTTTAATCCATTAAAATTCAATGTTATTCTGTCAAGGCAATATTGACTTTACCCATTTTTTCTTTGTGCTTATATATGTCATATCTTATTTTATTTCTCTTTTTATCCTTTAGTTACTCTTACTAATAATCTTCCTTTCTACACTCTCTTCTAACATTTCCTCATTTTGTTTTCTTTCAACTTGCAGAACCCACTATATTATTTCTTGAAAGGCAGGACTCTTGTTGACAAATTCTCTCAATTTCTGTTTATCTGTGACTATTTTGATCTCTCCATCATTTTTAAATTACAGTTTTGTTAGATACAGAATTCTTGGCTGGTAGTTTTGTTTTTCTTTCAGAACCTTAACTATGTCATACAACTGCCTTCTTGCCTCCATGGTTTCAGATGAGAAATCAGCACTTCATCTTTTCAAGCTCCCTTTATAAGTGATAAATCTCTTTTATCTTGCTGATTTCAGGATTCTCTTTATCTTGAGTCTTTGATAATCTAATAGGTATGTGACTTGGGCTACTTCTGCTAGGATAATTATGCTTGGAGTACACTGTGATCCTGGACATGTATATCCATGTCCCTCATAAGAGGTGGAAGCTTTTGCCAATGTTTTTTCAAATATTTATTCTGCCCCATTTCCCTACTCTTCTCCCTCTGGGATGCCCATAATGCATATGTTTGTGAATTTCATATTGTCTTTCAATTCCCTGAGTTCCTAGTGAACATTTTCTAATTTTTTGTCCATCTATTCTTCTATCTCAGTAATTTGGGATGTCCTATCTTAGATTTTGCTAATTCTTTCCTCTGTCTGTTTAAATTTGATGCTATGTTTTTCTAGTATATTTTAATTTTCTTGCATTGTGCTTTTCACCATTGTAAGATCTGTTATCTTTTTATGTATGTTTACAATTCTTCTATATGTTTCCCCAGAGGTTTTGATATTCTATATCTCTTTCTTCATTTCATTGAGTTGATTAGAATATTTGGTATAGAGTTCTTTGTTGGGAATCTTTTTCTTTCAGCACCTTAACAATATTGAACCACTGCCTTCCCACCTCCATGGTTTGAAATGAGAAATGGGCTCTTAATCTTATTAAGCTTCCCTTATATGAGATGACTCTCTTTTTCTCTTGCTCCTTTCAAGATTATTTCTTATTTTTTGGCATTTGACTATCTGAATAGTATGTGTCTCGGGGTAGGTCTGCTAGGATTTATTCTATTTGGAGTATGCTGGGCTTCCTGTACATGTACATACATGCCCCTCATAAGAGCTGGAAAATGCTGGCCTTTAATTCCTCAAACAATATTCCTGTCTTTTTCCCCTTCTTTTGTCTCTGGGATACCCATAATGCCTCTATTTGTGCATTTTTTGCAGTCATTCAATTCTCTGAGACCCTGCTGAATTCTTTTCCTTTTTTTGGTCTATTTGTTCTACTATCTGTATGACTTCAGATGTCCTATCTTCCTCTTTGCTAATTTGTATCTCTGCCTGTTCAAATTTGTTGTTGTATGATTCTAGTGCATTTTTAATCTCTTTCATTGTCACTTTCATTACCATAAGACCTGTAATTTTTGTAAGTTTACAATTTCTTCTATATGTTAACCCAGGGTCTTCTTAATATCCCTTATCTCTTCCCTCATCTCCTTGAATTGATTAAGGATATTTGTTTGGACATCTTTGATTAACTGTTCCACTTTCTGAGTATCTTCTTGCCTTTTACCTTAATCATTTGACTGGACCATGTCTTTATGTTACTTAATATGACTTGTAATTTTTTGCTGATATTTAGGCATTTGTTTATACTGATGGATCTATCCTATTGTCATTTTTCTCTTCCTTAAGCTTTTGTTTTCATTTGTGTTTGTGTTGAGTCTTCTTTGACATTTGGTTCTTCTTATCCTAAACCTTTAAAAGTATCTATATTTAATTGACTTTCCACAGCTTCTGGAGGAGTAGTACAGCCTGCCATTTCCAAATCTGGCATTGGCATATTGGATCTTCTTTGCCTTCTTTCTGACTAATAGTTTGTCAGTGAGCTGGATGCTAACATTTTGGGACAGTGAGCAGGGTGCTAACAGTTCAAAAACCCAGCTAAAACTTACATGTAAAAGTCATTTGCATATATAAAATGTTAGCTTCAGATATAAGGGGGTAAAGATACAAGATGGTGGGATAAGGACTAGCAAGCTGCACTCTTCTTCAAGAATCTGGAGGAAGGTAGGCAGGTTTACCTGTTTACCTGGCAGAAAGGAAAAATGAAGGACTGCAAGGGCAATCAAAAAGGGCAGCTATAAAAGGGGCACCCAGTTGGCCAGGTGAGAGGGAGGTCAAGGGAAATAGAACATGCTAGCTACCACACAGAAAGTTCAAAGGGAGAGGGAAGATAGGGAAGTGATTTGGCTGGAAGACCAGCACTCATCTGCATCTGAGATTGAAGTAAGCCACCAGGTGAACAAGAGCATATCCTAGTGCCCAGCAGGCTCTTGAAGTGGGGGCTCTATGGGGCAAACAGTTGTGAGACCAGCACCCAGCCAGCTAAGGGTAGAGTGGAGTAGGAGGGAAGGGAGATAGGGTGGGTGGACTGGATCTCAGCTGGTTCTCTGGAAAGGAAATATGCCAGCTAGTGCTGAAGTAGGTCTTGGGAGAGGGGTTTGGGGAAGGAGTAGCTGATAAGGCAAGCTGACACACCTAACCAGCCTGGGAGAGAGAGGAACTGGATCAGTGAGGGGTGGGCAGGCAGGTGCCTAACAGTCTAGTAGAGTGGAGAGCCATGAGAGAAAGCCAATAAACCTTCTGAAGCCCAATCTACCTAAGGTAAAAGTGGAAGGGCAGAGGCAAGCAGCAAGCCTTCAGAAGACCAACTGGCCTGAAGGATAGGGGGATGGGCAGCCCATAAGCTGTCAAGTATCCAACTACTCCAGAAGAGAAGTGAACCAGAGAGCAATCCAGCAGCGTGTCAGACACCCAGCCAGCTACCTGGAGGAGAGGGAGTTGAGAGACTAGCATCCTAATGACAGGGAAGTTCAACTGAGATTTTTGTTAGGGTTTTCATGTTTCATTCTCTATACTTTTATATGTTTCTTTACTCATTAATTTACCTGGGTAGAGTGGGCTGCAGGGTGATTGGTGAACAGTGGCAGACTGAGGCACTTGCTAGTTGCCTGACAGGGAGGCTTGCTTTTACTGTTTATTTTTTTCTCCTTATTTTCATTATTTCTTTTCTTTCTTAATTTCTCCCTCATCCTTTGCTTTTATTTCCCTTAGGCTTCTCTTGTTTGGTCATCATTTTCTTTCTTTTCTTCTCAATTTTCTGATTTTACTTTATTTTATTTTCCTGTTTTATTTTTATTCCACCATTTTAATACTTACTCCATTTTACTTTTTATGATTTTCCACACTTACTAATTATTTTTCCTGGCTCTTTTATGTTTCATTTTCCATCCATTTTTATTATTATTATTATTTATTTTTTTTAAAGACTAAGTATGATTTTTTTTTAATTATGGGTAAAAATCAAAATTCTCACAATACATACAAACATTTGCAAAATGATATATAGATACATATGCATATGCAACTCCTACCCTACAGCTCAATGGACTCATCCAAGTCACCTGGTGAGCAGACAATGATGGGAAATGGCAATCCCAGGGAATGGAGAGGGCCTGCATCTGCAGGCAGGATCATCCCACCCACCATATCCATGGGATATAAGCCTTCTCTCACTTGGAATTGGAGTGGACATCACCATCCCAGTCGCCTCTGGATTGGGGGAAGAA
>JAKSZT010003973.1:0-14053 GCA_026826555.1 Tolypeutes matacus
TGTGAAGACATGCTGGGGACATGCTTTCCACATTTGAAGATGAGAACCTTTATGTGGGTCCAAGCTACATTTTGCAAGAGTTATAGAATATAGTAAATTAAACACCATAAGAAATAGAGAGTTTTACTCCTAGACCTGAAATTGAAAAATCAATTCATGTATCTCTCTCTCTCTTCAGCTGTGTGCTTGTGTGTCTGTGTGTGCACTATGTATGGCAAGATTAAATGTATTTTTTATTGTAAACTAATTTTAATAAACAGTAATTTATCTTAGCGCAATTACTCTTTCCAAAAAGATACTATAATTTTTTTTTAAATTTTATATATATATTATTTTATTTTTTGGTTTTTAATTATTTTTAAAGATATTTAGATTACATAAATGTTACATAAAAATGTAGAGGATTCCCAAACGCCCTACTCTACTCCTCCATCACTTTCCCACATTAGTGTAGTGCATTTGTTGGAATTAGTGAACTCATATTGGAGTACAGCTACTAAATGTGGATTTTACTTTGTACTTTAAACTCTCTCCAGCACAATAATGTAAGTTATGACAAAATATTTAATGGCCTGTATCTGTCACTGCAACATCATTCAGAACAATTCCAATTTCATAAAAATGCAACCATAAAAAAGGCAACTCATCACCCTGTGGCCTACCCTCTGCAGATAATATACCTTGCTGTAGAGAAAAAAATAAAGAATAAAAATCCAACATAATAAACTAAAAACAATCTTTCTGAGTTTGCTGTCATGAGGCTGCTTGTCTTGCTGCTTCTTTTCTCCCAAGGAGCCAGCTGGGTGTCTGGCAACCCACTGGATCAGTCTTTGGATCCCTTTTCTTCTGAGGTGGTTAGGAATCTGACAGTTCCTGGGCTTCCTTTCCCCCTACCCCCTTTTCCCTCAGGCCAGTTGTACATATGATAGCTCAACAACTGCCTCTGTGCACCCCCTTTCCTTCAGGCATTTGAGTTTCTCATGGCTTGCCTGCTGCCCCTCCTGGCCCACTCTTGCCCACTGAAACCTACCAGGTCCCAATACTTGGATAATATAAGTGTTATCTTTTCTTATAAATAGACACAGAACATGTGATTTAGTTGTGGATTATGGCATGGTTACTCTTCCATTCATGAGTATCCTTACAAGAGTGAAGAAGATGGAGTTTACACAGAAGAGGAGGAGGAAGTGTCACCACGGAGACAGAGATTGGAGAGATGCAGCCAAAGTCACAGAATGATGTCAGCCACCAGAGTTAGAGGAGGCAAGGAACAGATTTTCCATATAGCTGTACACATTTTTATTTAAGCACAGTGAAAATAATTTAGGACGTTTAGCCTCTGTGGGTATAACAGAATACATTTTTATTCATTTTCAGCCACAACATTTGGATTAAATTGAAATAGGATCCAGAGGGAACCAGTAACCCTCTTTCCCTGCATTGTTATACTCATGGACATAGTCTTTGGCCTCTTCATGCTGGCTCCAAATATCCACAGTATGAATTTTAAGATTCTTCCAACATGTTTCTATATTTTCCACTCTGGGAGTATCTGTGAGGCTGTGGTTCTCAGTTCACTCAAATTATTCCACTAACTGTTTCTCATCTTCCAGCTTGAAACTCTAAAGTATATAATTCATAATCATTTGTTAATAAGTCAAAGATGAAATTCTTGATTATTCTTTTCTTACTCAGGTAGATCATTATATTTTTCCATGACTTTGATTTGGCCATGTGACATGCTTTTTCCTATAGAATGTGAGCAGATATGATATGCTCAGTGTCTAAGAGGAAGCTTTAAAAGACATTTAAAACCTCCACCACTTTTCCTGCCCTTCCTTTCTGTCATCAGATTGGGCATATCTCACATAGGGGTTGCTCCCTGATCCTGGGTCCTGGAATGAAGACTTACCTGGAGCAAAACAGCAGTTGGGTCAGAGCAACAGACACCCTGCAGCCATTATATGCTGTGGATAAGCAACAAAATTTCATTATGGAAAACCATTTGAATTTGGGGAATTTTTGCTACCACAGTAAAACTCATACACACTCTTCTTGGTATGCTTGAATTAATTAAAATTGACTAGCAACTACAGAGGCTATAGAATACATGGTGTTAATATCTCTGTGCATCCATGATTTGTATATGGGAATTTAAAACTCTATAAAATAAAATTTGACCCTTAAGATTTGGAGAATATTTTCCAATGCAACTTTTCCTTTTTCTTCCATTCTCCATAAGAATGATGATAAGAATGATAATCAAATAATTGCAAATACAACTTATCTTTTGAATTCAATCAGTTTTTGGATATCTAAAATTCAAGAAGCAACTAGTTTTTAATAGATAGGGGTTATTTGTACATTTTCCTCTACATTATAAAAATCTCCTTGATAGTCACATATTTGATCTCTCTATATACTTTAATTTTTCTCTATATTTCTTGTCCCGGCCCACGGGACAGTCAACTGGGGCTCCAGCTCCTATGAGGGAAGAATGGTATGGGACAAGAGACACGAAGAATGACAGCAATACAGGATTCTGATCAAGCTGCAAAAGTTTATTGAAAAGGCAGGGTATATATATTAAAGGAAGAGGGAGTGGCTACTAAGGATGGGTGGCGGTCTAGGATTGGTGGATGCTGTTGCTAGGGTAGGTGGCAGATACGATGGTTCGCGCATTTTGGAGTGAGCCAAGGACATCTGGGAAGAAGGCTAGCTGTAGTTTAGGGTGTTGTTGTTTCAGCCCTGGTGGCCATGTTATATGTTACCGCTATCGCTGAAGGTGAACATGCTGCCATTATCGTCCCCAACATCTCCTCCCTTTGTTTTTCAAAAGGATGGAGAAAGGATGCATATTATGCATCCTTTTGGTGTTAACCTACTGGGGGAAATAGTGGCCTTATTACCCAAGTTGTTTGTGGCTCTGTTTTTTAGGGGAGGGGGATTTTTGCAGAGCGAACCCCTATGCAAATGAGGCATATTTCTCAAACGGCCTTGGATTGTTTTGGCCCTCCTTTGCAGTGCTTTGCCTCGCACCCAGTGGTACCAACCATAGCAAAAGGCTAGTAGCATATTTTTGAGTTATATGCTGTTCCCGTAGGATGGGGTTTCTTACCCTTCAGGGTGGGCAGCAGCTAAGTACTCTGTATTTACACCTTGGTCAGCGAAGTGGAGCCGATGATAATATACTTGAATGGGCTTGCCTAGGGCAGAATCAACCTGATCCTTAATTAGTTGTATTATTCTTTTTATGGCCCAAGGTGCAAAGGATAGTATAAGAAGTAGGGTTATTATGGGGCCTAGTATAGGGAGGAGATAAGGGAGAATTCCGTCAAATCCCCAAGAGGGAACCCCTTGGGCCTCTCGTTCGCGTTTGCAATTCGCTATTCCTTCCCTAAGTTTGGTCATGTAATCTTTAATTATTCCTGAATGGTTAATGTAGAAGCAACACTCCTCACCCAATGCAGCACAAAGCCCTCCTTGTTTAAGGAAAAATAGGTCTAAGTCCCTCCTATTCTGGAGAACAACCTCTGATAGGGACGTAAGGGATTTTTCAAGATGAGTGATGGAGGTTTCAATGCGGGCTAAGTCTTCGTCCACTGCAGCTCTTAGGTGAGAGAGGCCTTGTTGTTGGAGGATGACAGAAGCGGTTCCGGTGGTTAGGCCGGCAATACCTAAAAGAGAAGCGATGGTAACAGCCATAATAATTTCTCTCTTTTGTCTAGTTATAGTGACTGAAGGATGCACGTCCCAATGTTGATAGAGGTCTTCTTTGCTATGGTAAAGAACATGCGGGAGAATAACTACTAAAATGCAAACCTCTCCCGATTTATTGAGGGCCGCTGTGGCTACACAAGGAGTGAGCTCTGATGAGGAGCACAGCCATTTTGCCCCCACAGAGGGGACGTAGAATTTACTCTGAGACAGGGGAGATGAATGTGTGCAGGCCTTAGTTAAGGTGGAAGAAATGTTATTAAAGACATTACCTACGCACTGTCCAGTGTGCAGGACGGACTGTATGGTGAGGCCACCGGTTTTGTCTTTGTTCCACTGACATTGTGGAGGGTTGTCATTAGAGGAAGTGTTAAAGGTGGCATTAAGGGCTATAGCATCATAATAAGGGGTTTAACAGAAAGACATAACCAGCAATTGCGAGTAAGGTTAGGTTGGGAAGTGTTTAGATCAAGAAAGGTAGCATTAAGTATTTGCCAGAGTGGGTTATTGATGGTTGGTTTAGGGGTGGGAGGGGTAAAATTGGGCGTAGCAGGTGCCCCTGATGGGTTTACAGACTGATTTAAAGTGAGGGGAGTGGCAGGAAAACTGAGCAAAGGAGGGGGGGATAGAACTTTATTAGGGCCTATTGGACCGTGGTTTACTTCTGCCAGTTCCTTTTTTATAAGTAGGAGCGTGCCAGGGTCGGAGCCGGAGACATATAGCCTGATTCCCCAGGTTCGACCGATGATCCAGGAAGGATCTGTGGGGCTTTGGATGGAAAAAGTGAGATTGGTACAGAGGTTTCCTGCATTTTGTTTTTGAAAGTTTGCAGGAAGACCCCAGTCCGGGCGAGGTGGTCGAGTGCATCCGGTGGGGGTGAAATGTACCATGAGGAACTGATCAGCAAGTGGGGGTGACCATCCAGTAGCCAATGTTTCGCACCCCCAGTGGGCACAATAGTAGTGCGTGGGCTGATTGCAGTATGAACGCCCCGGGATGGAGCTGGGACAGAGGTAAACATCCTGAATATTGATATATGAGTTACCAAAGTCCCGGAGCAATGGAAGATAGAAGAGCTTGCTAATTGGGGCAGTAAAAGTAGGGGAGTTAATAATATTGGTTAGTAAGACTGCGGAATCATCCCATCTGGAGAGAGTCCATTTGTAAGGCTGATGAGGATTGCTAGTTTCCCCATATGTAGTGACAGTAAGGAAAGGGAGGTAGAGGGTGATAAGCTTGAGTGGCGAGAGGCTTAACATGATTGCATCGCTAAGGAGAGTTATAAAAGGCAGGTGGTGGCAATAAGCAGGCTTATATACGTTACATAAAGCGAGATGACCAAGAGCTTGTGTATAGGCATCCAATAATTAGTGGCACCGGCATACAACAGGAGAGTTCCAAGACTGGTGGTGAGGCCACATAAGAGAAGTCCCAGGGTAGTGCAGAGCTGCATTGGCAGGACCGTCGGGCGTGTACAGGTGAAGAAAGTCTGGAGGCGTACTGGAAGAAAGAAGGAAAGAAAAAAGGCTTCTCAGGGAGGGGAGGCTGTACCCTGGAAGAATCGTTATTCGGGGTAAGGGGAATTGGGTGCACATGCTGAAGTAATTTCTGAAAATCTTTTAAAGTACGTAAATTATCAGTTCAAAACTGGACCTTTTGTGGAGTTATAATATTTCTATTAATAGTATGACCTAAATATTGGAAAGGAACCTGTTTTTGTATTTTTTCTTCTGCTATTTGCAAACTATGTTGAGGAAAACTCCTTTAGCCAGCTGAAATAGTGGTTTCAGCTCAGAAGATTGCTTAGTGGCAAAAAAGAATATCATCCATATAATGAATAATTTTAATATCATTCAGTAGGAGCTGTATGATTAATAGAAGGAATAGTAAATGCAAATTTTTCTCTATCATTTGGATTAAGAAGAATAGTAAAGAAACAATCTTTTAAGTCAATAATAATAATATACCAATTTGTGAGTATTTTGCTAATTCCTGAGGAAGGGGCCAGCCTCCCCAGGAAGAAACACAACACTCTTTGGGCAGTATATTTAAAGGTTTATGCATCAGTCCCTGGGAGAGTGGCCAGCTCTTCCAGGGAGGAACACAACACCTTTTGAAATATGCTTTATCCTTTTTAATCTGTTACAAAACATCCTTGATGTGCTTACTACTTTAGTTTATTTATTTATTTTTCATTAGCAGAGGTGGAGTAAATCAGATAAACTTAAAGCATCTGCCTTTTGATTTTTAGGCAGAGGTAGTTTTATAACACATATTATTATGTTTTAAAATAATTAAAATTATGATTAATAACAGTATATTTTTATTTAATATTACACTGAAACATCACTAAATTTTCAGCAATTTTATACACCTTTAAAGTATTTATATGAACTTTTTATTCATATAACTTTAATTGTTATAAAATTAGAAAATTTCCCTTGATTGCACAACAGTCTCAAACACTTTACTCAACCTACATCACATGAACTTAACCACTTTCAGTATTCCACCCCCTTCCAGGCAACAGACTAAAACATTTGTGAAACCAAAGGCTTTTTTGAGAGAGCAAGTTTAAACATCATGTTCCCCTAAAAGCAACAAAACATGTCTCTCCAAGGAATCATCAAGGCCAAAGCACAAGAAGCTACTTTGATAAAACAATTTCCCTCTTGCACACTAATCACCCAGGAGAAAAATTCTGTGCAAACTTACACCAAAACAGACCAATGACTTGAGAAACCCCAAGAAAGAACAAAACTCCAGCCCTGTTTTAATAAGTTAGTCATTTTATCTTCTGATAAAATTACTTTCTTTTCTTTAATAGTAAGAGCACATTCTATATACCTTCTTTACTTAAGTTACCACAATGATTTTGGAACCTGTTTTTAAGCAAACTTCTGACAACATACAGTTACCATCAACATTAAACAAACCTGTTAGAATGATTTAGTTTGGTTGTATCTAATTTCATTATTTTAAATTAATACCCATATTTATTTCCAATGGTAAGGAATTAACATGTCTTATTAGTCTTTCTGGGAGCCAGCGAGGGCCTCCTTTTTCCTGATCATATATGCAAGCAGAGCCTCATCCCCAGATGATGACGGGGTCAGGCCCATTCCATTTTGATGTTATGGGATCACGCCACATAACAGGGGCTCATTGCATCTGTGTTTTAGGATGACAATGCCTGTCAGCAGCAGAGTGTCCATTGATATCTAGGGTTAGGAAGTTAAGGGCAAAAAGGGCATGGTGTAGAAGGTCTCGAGGACATTGTTTAGTGAGGTTGAGGGTACTCTCAGCCATGTGGCACAGAGCGTTTTTTAGGGTGCAGTGCACCCGCTCTATCATTCCCTGACCTTGGGGGTTATATGGTATTCCTGTAATATGTTTGATATTCAATTGCTGACAGAAAGTTTGGAAGTTTTTTCCAGTATATCCAGGTCCATTATCTGTTTTAAGGAGCTTAGGTTGGCCTAATATGGTAAAACAATGTAGCAAATGAGAGATAACATGTTTTGAAGCTTCTCCTGTTTGTAGACTGGCCTGAATGAATCCACTAAATGTGTCAACACAAACATGAACATATCTAAGTTGTCCAAAACTGGCAAAATGGGTGACGTCCATTTGCCAGATTTCATTTGGGACGAGTCCTTTTGGTTTGACTCCCAGGTGAGGGACCGGTAGCTGTATTATGCAGTTTTTACAGGCTTTAACAATGTCCCTTGCTTGTTCTCTTGTAAGGTTAAATTTTAGACAGAGAGTGTTTGCATTTAAATGGTGTTGGGCATGAGCTTGGGAGGCCAAGGTTAGAGGATCACAAAGATTGGGACATATGAGTTGAGTGGCAGCATCTGCCAATGCATTGTCCTCCACTAGGGGGCCTGGTAAGCATTGATGGGCACGGAGGTGTCCTATGAAAAAGGGGAGCTGCTGTGTAAGAATTAATTTTTGTAGTTTTGAGAATAAGGGGACTACATTTGTGGATGGTTTAATAAATGGGGTTGTTTCTAATAATGGAACAGACTGAGCTATATACGCACTATCAGTATATAGATTGAAAGGTTGGTCTTGTAAATGGGAAAAGACCTGTATGACTGCATAGAGTTCGACAAGTTGAGCGGACGCATAAGGGGAGGTTATGGAAAATGTCTGACCCTGGATAACATATGCCGCAGTCCCATTAGCAGAGCCATCAGTAAAAAGTAGGATAGCGGAATCTATCGGCTTCATTTTCATAACCTTGGGAAAGGTAAACTGATGAATTTTAGCAAACTGAATTAATGGGTCGCTTGGGTAATGATTATCAATATTGCCCTGGAACGAAGAGCATGCAATAACCCACTCATCATCGGTTTGGAAAAGCCACTGGATCTGATCTTGGGTGTATGGGACAATAAGGGAATCGGGATCTTTCTCAAATAGCTGGCAGCTAGTTTGTCGACCTTTAATTATGAGGGCAGCAGTGAGTGTAACATACGGCGAGAGCACCTTTGTTGGAGTAGCTGGGAGGTGAACCCAGAGTAGTGGATGACCTCGGCCATTTGGCTGTTTTAAATTGGATTGCCAGAATACACCTGTAGGAGCGTGAGTTGAAGCAAAAATTATGAAAATTAAAGGCTGATGGTAGTTTATTTGAAAGCAAATTTGGTCTTGGATAGCTCGGTTTATGATGGTAAGCATCTGCAGTGCTTCCGGAGTTAAAGTTCGGGGGGAGGAGTGATTTGCATCTCCTCTTAAAATATTATAGAGTTGTAGAAGAGTTTCAGTGGGTAGTTTTAGGTAGGGGTGAAGCCACTGAATATCTCCTAAGAGTTTTTGGAAATCATTGAGCGTTCGCAGATGTGAGAGTCACAGCTGAATGCGGGGTGTTAAAACTTGCTGGTGCCAGAGCTCAAACCCCAGATAAGAAAAGGGGTTGGAAATTTGTACTTTGTCAGGGGCTATCTGAAGACCCCTCGCTGTCAGACTCTTAGGGAGGTCTTGAAAGCAAAAATATAACTGTGAAACATTTTGTCCTGCTAACAGAATATCATCCATATAATGGAGAATGTAGATCTGTGGCCACAATCGTCTGATAGGGTTAACGGCCTCTGCGACAAATTTCTGGCATAAGGTTGGACTATTAGCCATGCCCTGTGGTAGGACTTTCCATTGAAACTGGGGCATAGGCCCTTGAAAATTGATTTTAGGGACACTAAAGACAAAATATTGTCTGTCTTCTGGGTGAAGAGGTATAGAGAAAAACAATCTTTTAAATCTATAACTATTTTGTGAGAATCAGTAGGAATGGCGACTGGCGAGGGAAGACCGGGCTGTAACACCCCCATGGGTATCATAGCTTTATTTACGGTGTGTAAGTCTTGTAGCAGTCTCCACCTGCCTGATTTCTTCTTTATAACAAAAATAGGAGTGTTCCAAGGGGACTGAGTATGTTCAATATGGCCGGCATTAAGTTGTTCCTGTACTAACCTTACTGCCGCTAGTGTCTTTTCCTGAGTCAGGGGTCATTGAGCAACCCATACTGGCTCTACGGATCTCCAAGAGATTTTTTCAACATGGGGTACAGGGATGTCAACAGCCGTCAGGCTAAATTTTGGGAAAGCCCGAGTCCTGTTTTATCTGTTTTTGGTGCCACAGAAATGGGCTGTTTTATTCCTTGATTAGTTTTGCCTAGGCCTTTGCCAGTAAGAAAATTCATTTTGAGCATTTGAGCAGCAACTGTGTCATTAGGACTGCACATAAAAACTTGCATTTGGGTTAGGATATCTCTACCCCAGAGATTGATAGAGAGATGGGGGATAATGTATGGCACAACTGTACCAGTATTCCATTCCCCATCTTCCCATTTTAGGACTTGTGAACTTTGCAGAGGGTCTATTCCACTTAGGTGAGTGGCAGCGGCCGTGAGGGGCCAGGACTTAGGCCAGTGGTCTGAGGATATGATTGTGGCATCGGCCCCTGTATCTAAAATTCCTTAGAATGTTTTACCATTTAGTTTAAGTTTTAAAGTGGGCCGATTATGGGATATTGGTTGTGCCCAAAAGACATCGGAAGATCCAGGCCCTTCTGCAGGCCGCTGGAGGCTTTTGAAATTTGAGTTGATATGTTGGAGGGGGAGTATTACCAGCTGTACTATTCGAGTGCCCTGAGGAATAGGGATAAGATTGTTTGAGGTGGCTGCAATTATTTGTATTTCACCCTTAAAGTCATTGTCCAGTATTCCCGGAACTATTTGTATTCCACGTAGGGCAGCACTGGCTCTACCTAAAATGAAACCAAAGGTATTTGGGGGCATTGGTCCATAAACTCCTGTTGGTATGATGTGGGGACTATTTTCTGGGTTTAATATTGATTCGGAGGTGGCACAGAGGTCCATTCCTGCACTCCCTGCTGTTGCTCTCCATAAGTCTGAGATACGGCAGCATGGTTTATGGTCGGGAGCGCAGGCACTGCGGTGGAGGATGGCTGGACAAACCGTATTGCCCCTGGGTTTGTCTTGAGTGGGGCCTGGGCCGGCCCCATTGGGAGTTTCCCTGGAGTTTAGGCTTGAGGGGTTGGCCATTTATGTCTGTTCGAGAGTGGCATTCAGATGCCCAATGGAGTCCTTTCTTACAGAGGTGGCAAATGGATGGCAGTAACGGGGGTCTGTTAACAGTGGATAGGGGAGGTTTAGCCCATGGCACAGGACAATGCTTTGAAAAATGGCCAGGTTGTTTACAGTTGTAACACGTTGGAGATTTGGGCTCTACCGTAAATTTCTGGAGGGCGGCACCGATGGCTATTCCCAGAGTTTGAGTGGGTCCGATATTAGAACAAAGTTTTATGTAATTATTGAGATCGATATAGCAAAAAGGACGGATAGCTGCTTGGCAGGCAGCATTAGCATTTTTGTAGGCTAAGTGTTTGATAAAGTCACTTTCATTTCCGCTAGCCCCAAACAAATGTTTAGCCATGCTTTGTAAGCGGCTGAGGAAGTCGCTGTACGGCTCATCGGGCCCCTGTCTGAGTTTAGCAAGAGAAGAAGTGGCAGCGCCCTTTTGCAGAAGTTTTTTCCATGCTCTGAGCGCGGCCGTTTGTACTTGCGCAAGGATCCCTGGGGGGAACTGAGCTTGCTTATCGTTTTGATGATAAGGGCTTTGACCTAAAAACTTATTTAAAGTCCATTTTTTGGAGGCAGTTTTTCGAGCATTGCATGTGGCAAACTTTTTGCAATGCTCTTCATAATCTGATTTCCATAATAGGAAATCTCCACCAGATAAGGCGGCTCTGGCTAGATATGACCAATCGTTAGGAATAAGTTCCTTTTCACTGATGTTTTCTAATAAGGCGAGCGTGAAAGGGGCAGTAGCGCCATAATCATTCACTGCCTTCTTTAGTTTTTCTAAATGTTTTAAACTGAGTTTTTTATATCTGGTCATGGAAGTGGTACTATCCTCTCCCTGCTCGTCTTCACTAGAGTTATGGGCCTCTGACTTATCACCCTCTTCACTTTCACTGCTAGAGTCGCCATTTTGGGAATCAGCGACGCCACTTCAGGAGCCAGTGCGAGAGGTAGCAGGTTGGATTTGACTGCGTGTGACTGGGAAAGTGTAAGCGTGGTGGGTAAAATGAGGGCGCTATGAGGGGGCATTCTCTGGGAGCGCAAGGGCATCGATGCTTTGAGTCGCCGAGTGGAGGTCAGCGAGCAAGTTAACAGTCCGCAGATGCTCCTGCTGAAAAGCTTCCCTGAAAATATCGGCGTGTAGCCGGAGATTTTCCGTGGCCTCTTCTAGGGCATGGAACTGAGGCAAGGATGTAACTGGGTAAAATTGAGGACATGCCGGTTGTGAAATGGCGGGCGCGTAAGGAGGTGGTTGGAACGGGGGAAGGGAATTACCCTGCAAAGAGGAAAAGGTTTCAGCCTTTGTTTCATTTCTACACTGATTGAATAATAAACCAGCCTGATTGATAGGGGTGTTCGGTCTGCTTTTATTTGGGTTCCCCATACACTGATCAGGCAAGGAGCCAACCTGACTGATAGGGGTGTTTGGTTTACTTCTACTTGGATCCTTGTTAAGAGGTTTCTCAGGCATTTTGGGCATATCAGCGATTACTGAGTTGTTTTCTGAAGCGGGGCAAGAGTGCTCTTTCAAAACTTCTTCCCCTTCTCTACAGAGTTTTTGAATGTCTGGGGCAAAGGAGTGGATCTTTAGAATTTGATTAATGAGGTTCCAGTAGGTGAAGGTTGTGATGGGGATTTTTTCAGGACCAAAGTTCGATAGTAGTCTTTTAGACAATCTCCGACCCTAAGCCAGCATCTATGATCTATAGTTCCTTCCCGAGGGAACCAAGGGCAAGTTCTTAGTAGGAAATCAAAGAAATACGTGAGATCTTTTTTCTTAACTCTAGTTCCTCGTGCCTTGAACGATTGTTTGACATGACTAATATATAATTCATGTTGGGAGGTTGCTTGTCCCATGATGGGGAGGGGGGCTTACCTTTGCTTTTCTTTTCTTTTCTTTCTCTGTTTCGCCGACACTGATCGACAGCTGAACAGATCTTTCTCATGAGTGAGTCCCTCGTGGCGATCCCAGTTGCGGTGAGTGTGAGAGCGCTCTCTCCTTGAGTGCGGCGTTCTTCTCCTCACAGACCTCGAGCCACACATTGGGCACCAGTTGTCCCAGCCCGCGGGACAGTCAACTGGGGCTCCAACTCCTATGAGGGAAGAATGGTATGGGACAAGAGACACGAAGAATGACAGCAAGACAGGATTCTGATCAAGCTGCAAAAGTTTATTGAAAAGGCAGGGTATATATATTAAAGGAAGAGGGAGTGGCTACTAAGGATGGGTGGCGGTCTAGGATTGGTGGATGCTGTTGCTAGGGTAGGTGGCAGATGCGACGGTTCACACCTTTTGGAGCAAGCCAAAGACATCCAGGAAGAAGGCTAGCTGTAGTTTAGGGTGTTGTTGTTTCAGCCCTGGTGGCCATGTTATATGTTACCGCTATCGCTGAAAGTGAACATGCTGCCATTATCGTCCCCAACAATTTCTATCTCTCTTTCTATCTCTCTTTTTCTGTTTACCTCTACCTCTACCTCTACCTCTATCTCTATCTATCATCTCTATTTCTATCTATCTCTAGCTCTTTCTCCTGAAACCATTTTAATATCATTGGAATAGTAGGAATGTAAAAAGCTAAAAAGCACAACACCCACAAACTTATAAGAAAAGGCCAAATAATCTACAAAATCAAACTATTTTTTGAACATATCAGAAGACTGCGGTCAAGGGAAACCAGATACCCAGAAAGAAAAAAAAAACCTCAGATGCTTCCAAAGAGAGATGAAGTGTGAAGAAACACAGCTCTACCATAATAGCAGACACAATTCCAGCTAAAATCTTAATGCATCACTGAAGTCCAAGTGTGGATTGTCTAAACATGATGAAACAGAGCCTTAGAGATATTACTTCACTGGAAACAAGACTAATATTCATGTGTACAGAAAGGGTCTTGCTCCAGATTGAGGCAAGCTATCCAGGAGTTGACAGTTGAGAGCTGGACAGGGAAGACTCAGGAATTATAAAGGATCAAGAAGATAAATGTACCACAAAAACAGTATCAAATATATAAATATAGCATGGTTCATTTCCAAGGGCTATTTGGGAGTCCGCCATCCTTGAATTTGTTGGTGTGGATGTGTCTTTTTGGGTGGATGGGTCTTTTGGTGTGGGATAAGCACTGGATGTAAGATGAGAACATGGGTGTGGGATGATAATATGAAAGCCATTATATGAGCAAACTCAGAGTTTGGTTAATAAGGAAAATGAGAAAAATAAATTTTGTTTGGCAGAAAAATAATATTGTCTTAGACTTTAATTTGTAAATCAATAAAATCATTGAAGGAAATTAATCATAACAATATCAGAACCACATGCATGACTATCATCCAGTGCTAATAAATTATTGAATATGGGATTTAATGTGTTGTTTGATACCATAAAAACAGATAAATAACATGCTTTATTCATATAATGTTTTTTATTTTAGACTTTTATTATTATTATTACTATATTATTTTTATTATGGGTAAAAATCAAAATTCTCACAATACATACAAACATTTGCAAAATTATATATAAATATATATGCATATATGTGTATTTGCTTACAAAAATGTTATTTATATATATAAATTATTAAGACTTAAGTACCAAGAGAAAAGACACAGCTTGATAAACTGTACATAAAGTTAATTCCCAGGAGATGAGGGGCTCATTTACAATTCTTAAAAGACATCTAGTCCCAGAAATATTTTTCAAAGGACTTTCTTCCCTCCTTGAATTGTCCTA
>JAKSZT010003973.1:15597-36238 GCA_026826555.1 Tolypeutes matacus
ATTTTAGGTAATCTAAGCACCTCTTAAAATATATGTATATATATATATAAAAAATAACATTTTTGTAAGCAAATACACATATATGCATATATATTTATATATCATTTTACAAATGTTTGTATGTATTGTGAGAATTTTGATTTTTACCCATAATAAAAAATAAATTAAAAAAAAAATCTGACATGTTTTTACATATTCTAGAATTAAAACATGAAAAAAAAATTAAGAGCCAAAAGATTTGAAGAGACCCTTCATGAAATTACATTATAAAAATTTGCAATAATGATGTGAAAATGATATCATGAATATGAGAATTGAAATCATAGTGTGATACCACTTCATGTCAAGTAAAATGGCAAGCTCTGGAAAGATTTTAAAAATCATACCAAGTGTAGCTGAAGATTTGTAGCAAGATTTATGTTTAAAATGTTAACACAATTTTGAAAAGAATTTAGCAGTTTCATAAAAAGTTAAATATACACCCATCATAAAATTGAGCAATTTCAATCATAGATATTTATGCAAGAAAATTAAAAATATATGTATAATAATTTTTAAATACAATTTTATTGAAATATTCCAATCATACATTAATATAAATTAAACAATAATAGTATAGTAAAATTTGTGAATTTACAAAACAATAATACATATTATCACACAGGTTCCAAAACATCTTCCCACCCCCATCTTCTATTGTTGTGAAATATTTTTACAAACTATCAAAGAACATCATCAAAATATTACTAATAACTATAGCCCATATCTTATATTTTGTGTATTTCCCCCCAATACACCCAATTATTAAAGCACTATATTATTATTATATACTTGTTATCATTCAGAAGAAATCACTCTCATATTTTTTGTATTAACAAAAGTTCACTTTCCACCACTGGATTCCCTGTGTTATACTATCCCACACTTTGTACAATCCATTCAAAGTGTACATTCAGTGACTCTCGTTTACATCAGAGAAGTGCTCTCATCACCCCATTTAATTTATAACTTTTCCATTACTCCAAAATGAAAAATTCCATACCCCTTATAGCCCTGTGGTTTTCCCTTATTACTGAAATAATATCTGCCATTGCTGGAAAATATTACAATATTAGTGTTAACCATTTTTCATAAGTTACATTAGTTATAATTTTCCCTTGTATCACCATTTTTTAGTACTTTGTAAAAGTAGAACATTCTCAACCACAATCTTCATCCACCCTTGAAATCACTATGTTATACATTGACTAGATTATTCTCCAGTTTTCTTTCAAGTGACCTTTACATCCAAAGAATACCCCTTTTAGCCGCAATCACATTTATAAATCAGCAGTGTTAGTTAAACACACTATATTGTGTTACTCTCAACTCTATTTATTCTCACACTTTTACAATTAACCTTATTAATAATACTTCGTATATTAAGCACCAGCTCCCATTCTCACCTCCCATTCTATGTCTTCATAAATTATACTCTAGTGTTTATCTCCATAAGTTTACTCATCATATTTAGTTCATATTAATGAGACCATACAATATTTGTCCTTTTGTATCTGGTTTACTTCACTTAATATAACATCCCCTAGATTCATCCATGTTGTCATATGCATCCTGATTTCATTTCATCTTACAGCTGAATAGTATTCCATTGTTTATATATAACACATTTTGTTTATGCATTCATCAGTAAATGCACACTTGGAATGTTTCCATATTTTAGCAACTGTGAATAATGCTGCTGTGAACATTGGTGTGCAAATGTCAGTTTATGTTCTTGCTTTCAGTTATTTTGAGTATATTCCTAGTAATAGGATTGCTGGATCATAAAGTAATTCTATATTCAGCTTCTTGAGTTACTGCCAAACTGTCTTCCACAGAGGCTGCACCAGTCTACATTCCCATGAGCAGTTAAGAAGTGTTGCTGTTTCTCCACATCCTTTCCAGCACTTGTAATTTTCTGGTTTTTTTTCCAATAATGACCATTCTATAAGGTGTGAAATGCTATCTCATTGTACTTTGGATCTGAATTTCCCTAATAGGGGTAGTGATGTTGAGCATTTTTCTCAAGTGCTTTTTGGCCATTTGTAATTCCTCTTTAGCAAAATGACTATTCAAGACTTTTGCCCATTTTTAATTGTGTTGCCAGTGTTGGAAAAGATGCTGAGAGCCAGAGCATAAAGGATTAAGCATTTAAAAAGCATGTTTGCTGGCAGAGAAACATTAGTAAATGTCTCCAAAGACACTGCATACAGCAAACATCAGTAGGAGGAGGCAGAGTGGAATGAACCCACCAATAAGATGTTATTATCTGAATTCCCAAGAAAGATTGTCTGGGAACATAGAATCAGGTAGCATTCTCACATACCAAGCTGAGAAACGAGTGAAGGATGTCCTACTTTTGTTATCAGCTTTGTAGTATAAAAAGCATCTTCAACCTAAATAAACTTGCCTGCATTCCACATGGAGTGAGGTCCCCTGGTTCCAAACTTTCTTTGGATCATTCCCGGCACTGTCTACCTCCACGTTATATTACAACAGATGGCGCCCAACGTGGGGCACGACTAGTCTTTTTTTTTTCCTTTATTTTGAATAAGTGCGTTGGAAACAAGGACTGTTGGGTCGGACAGCCCTTGCATTCTGTGTGGTGAGTCAAATAATCTTGATAATCAAGGTAATGGGTAATCAGTCGACTCCATTAGAGGAATGTTCTGAAGTTTTGAAGACCCTGTTAAAGAGTCAGGGGTATCTGTGATGACTCACGAATTACTAGAAATTTTCTCTCTTGTACATAAACATTGTTATTGGTTTCAGCTGCAAGAGTGGAATGTATTAAATTTGAAACAATGGAAACTAGTAATGAAATCATTGAGGTGAGCTTATCAAAAAGGGGAAACAGTTCCTCCTCAAGTATGGTCTTTGTATAGTCTTATTTCTTTTGTTCTTAAACCATTACAGTCAGATGACAATAAAGAAATTAAAATGGATACTGCTATTGCTAACACTGTAGCAGAACAAGCTAAGGATGATTTTAATGAAAATATATATGAAAAAATTAATGAACAGGCAAAAACAGATAAACTCATGTCTAATAAAAAGAAAAAAATGAAAAAGGGAGTTTATGGAACTTTTCCAGTGGTCGTTAAGCCATCCACTCCAAAAGGTGATTTATTGTCTTTTCAACCAGTGTCTGTGCCTCATAAGGTATCTACTGATACATTCTTTACATTTGATGACCCTCCAAAAGTTTCTGTTTTTGTGCCAGCATCATCCTCTTCAATTATGAAAACTATAGCACAGGGAAGTAGAGAAGAAAATTCAGAGGTTATGCAAGTTTTTTTTTTAATTTTCCACTAACAGTAACTCAAATTCCAGTAGATGCTAAAAATCCCCTAGGAGGTGTACAATATGAGCATGCTCCTATTCCTTTTAAAACTATCAAAAATTAAAACAAGCATACACTCAATATGGTGTAAATTCCCCTTAACTCAAGAATTGGTGCAAGAATTGGCACAACCAAACAGATTAATATAGTGGGACTGGAATTGGTTAGCTCAAGCTGTTCTTAATTCAGCAGAATTTTTACAATTTAAAATTTGGTGGGCTAATGAAGCTAATATTGTAGCATGATGAAATCAACAGCAAAATCCACCAGTGCCTATTATTGCTGAATAATATTAGGAATAAGTCAATGGGCTGGGATTCATCGCCAAGCTCAATATGATGATATTGCCATTGTACAAGTGCAATTGTGCTGCCTAGCTGCCTATCGATAAATCTCCACCCCTGGACAGGCTGTACAATCATTTTCAAAAATTGTTCAAGGAAATACTGAACCCTATGCTGAATTTGTAGCAAGGCTGGCAGATGTAGTCAACAAGACAGTTACTCAATCTGATCTTAAAGAAATGCTTATTCTAATGTTGGCTTTTGATAATGCTAACAGTGAGTGTAAAAAGGCTTTATGTCTGATAAAGGCAAATGAAAGTACTTTACAGGATTATATAAAAACCAGCCAAAACATTGGGCCTAATATCTATAACATGAACCTTCTTGCAGCAGCTCTAAAAGGACATAGTCCTATGATTAATAATTTAAATTGCTTTAAATGTGGGAAACCAGGTCATATGAAAAAAAGATTGCCGAGCCAAAACTGGTGTGCGGGCTCCATCTAACAGCAATAATAAATCAATACCAACTCGTGTGTGTCTGAAATGCCAAAAAGGATTACACTGGGCCAAAGAATGCCATTCTAAATATCATAAAAATGGCAGTCTCATTAGTAAGTCAGGAAACTTCCAAGTGGGCCTTGCTGAGGGCCCTCAGACAAACAATATGAGCACATTTCCCAGCCTTGTTCAAATCTACCCAGTCAGCAACAGAGCAGTTCACTCTGGCCTGTAACAGAAATTAAGGCAGTTACCAAAAGCAGTGCAGCTCTCCATCCTTCCTCAGCTAAAACTAAGTTTGTTACTCCTTCACTAAATATGCTAAAAATAAAAACAGGAATTAAAGGCCCTATCCCAGAAATCTGAAATTTGAGCCTGAGAGTACTCCTAAAAAGTAGTAATCCAAAAAATACATGTTAAATATCTGTATAAACTGTTAAATTAGAGCTTAACTGTATTTATGCTGTTTAAGTTGTCCTAGCTGGTTACTGATTACCAACAAAAGTGTTTCAAAGAACAAGCTTATATAATACAGGTAACACAGATTCCAGAAAAAAATCTTAGAAACAGTAAAATCAAAGTGCCGCTTTGTTTCCGGGCCTGAGGGTGATCAGCCCTGCTGCAGCCCGGGAAGCGACACGAGCTAGTTGTGAGCCGTCCGGCGTGCACTCCGGAACGGCGGGGGGGTGAAGAAGTTGTCAGGAGAGCGCAGGCCCGGCTCCCTGGTCTTCACGGAGGTTAAGGAGAAGTTGTCACAGGGTCGCCGTTTGGTGCCCTGTGGTGTCCCTGACAGTACTAAATGAAGAGACACCACTCACTTGCTTGCTGGAAGGTAAGACCTTTATTCAGGGAGAGCTGTGCAGTTTTATAGGCAGTGTTGGGCGGGGGTGAGTGTGTTGTCTTCTGATAGGGCTAAGCTGTTGCTGGGCGTGGGGGGAAGATCTGGGAGGGAGGGGGGAGGCTAGAGGAGAAGGCCAACATGTCCAAATAAGGCAATAACTGGGGCGAGAGCTCTGATTGGTGAGGAGGAACAAGGAAGTGGGAGAGAGGGAAGGGGGGAACGGGGGAGGGGGTTATGCCTCGCAGGCAAGGCTAAGGCAAGGCTTGCAGCTTGCAGATGTGGCAAGGCCTGTGGCTTGCAGATACTGCATCAAAGATGTGAAATGATGGAGGGCTTGAAAACAGCCTTACCAAAGGAGTAAAAATTATGGGAAAAAATTAGTAAGTTTTATGTTTCTATTAGGGTGTCATAATTCTTTTTGTATATGTCTGTTTGTTCAGTGTCAGTGTATATTTTGATACCTCTGGATATCAAAAAATATAAATAAATAAATATAAATAAATAAATAGATAAATATGATAAATAAAGATTATTATAACAGCTCTTTTCAAATGGCCAAAAAATAAATAAGCACTTATAATAATAAATAAATATGGGTATTAGTTTAAAATAATAAAAAATAGTTATACTCAAGTTAAATCATTATTCTAACAAGTTTGTTTAATGTTGATGGTAATTATATGTTGTCAGATGTTTGCTTGGAAATAGTTTCCAAAATCATTGGGGTAACTTAAGTATGGAAGGTATATAGAATGTGCTTTTATTATTAAAGGAAAGAAATTAATTTTATCATGATAAAATAACTAGTTATTAAAACAAAGTAAAATGTGGGACAAAACCTGAATAAATATAAAAGTACAAAAGGCTTGTGAAAAAGGAATTTTTGTGGTCAAAGCTAAGAAAACTTTAAGCAGTCTATCTATAAAAATTTAAAAGCTTTAATGTCAAACAATATAATAATATAAAAAGTTTTATTCTTTCTCAAAGTTTCTCAAGTCAGTAGTCTCTTTTAGTAAAGATTTACAAAGTTTTTCTCCTAAATAATCAATATGCAATAAAGAAAGTCTATTTTATCAAAATAGCTTATTGTACTTTAACTTTATCATTTCCATGGAGAAATAGGTCTTATCACTTTTAAAAAGAACACAATGTTTGAACCTGCTTTCTCAAAGTCAAATCCTGAAAGATAGCTTTTATTTCAAACTGTCACAAATAACTTGGTCTTTTACCTAGAAAAGGTAAAATACTAAAAATAGTTAATTTCATGTGATATAAGTTGAATGAAGTATTTAAAACTGTTGTATAATTAAAAGAAATTTTCTAATTTAATAGCAATTAAAGTTATATGAATAAAAGATTCAATGAATACTTTAAAAGTGTATAAAATTCCTGAAAATATAATAATGTTTCAATAAAATAGTAAGTAAAATATAAAGTTATTAATCATAATTTTTAGTTATAACTACAAGAAGAAAGCAGCCATTAATGGCTGACGGGGTAGTGCATAACAGTAAAATATAGTAAAACAAAATAACACTCCTGCAGCATGCAGTGGTCCCAAATATTGCTAGTTTGTTCCAAAAAAATAATGTCCAGTTATGTCACTATCACTTTGTTTTAAAACTTGCTAAAGATTTCTTTAATATTTTCTTAAACAAATCAAGCCAGCCCACATTCAACTTCCTTTAAAATAGCCAACAATGTATCAAGTTTATATTCAAAACTGTAAGCAACAGTTCCAATTCTAATTATAATGTTAACAACAAAACCAATGCAAATATTAAAGTTACAAGTTAATGTATTACCCCACAGCCCAAATAGGAAATTCTAATTTGTTTTTACCTATGCTTCAAACTATACAAAATAAAGAAATTGAGATCATTCTAATCATGCTACTAAGAATCTTAAATGATTAAGAAATAAAAGTTAATTCATTGGATGTCTGTTGTTGTATAATCTATTGTAGTTATGAATTATGTATAATATACTTAAATACTAATCAAAAATTCAGTACAATACATTGCACATATAAATAATTTAATAACTTTTATGTTACACATAAAGGTATTTTATTAAATATATATATAAATCTCTTGTTTTGAATTTGCACAGCCATTAAACTAAATGTATTTTTTTTTAAATTTTGGTAAGTATTGTTCAAGCCTAGAACTAAAGCATCATACAGAAAACTTTGTTAATCAACAAACCAATGCCTTGCTAGTTAACACTTTCACATTTAAGGAAAAATATTGGAAATTAAAATAATAAGCACATCAAGGATGTTTTGTAACAAATTAAAAAAGATAAGGTGCATTTCAACGGGTGTTGTATTCCTCCCTGGGGGAGCTGGCCAGTCTCCCAGGGATTGATGCATAAACTTTAAAGTGCCCAGGGAGTATTGCATTCCTTCCTGAGAAGGCTGGCCCCTTCTTCAGGAATTAGCAAAATACACACAAGTTGGCATCTATAATATCAAATTCATTAATCCTAAACACAGTCAACCAAAACTCTAGTATCAGTTGCTACTGCAACACTTCCCAGCTAAAAGCTAAATATTGGTAAGTATATATATAAGACTGCTCTATTTATCTGTCATTCTGTAACTTTGTTCAATATTGACTCTAATCTTTTAATTAGTTATGTTATGTTTCTCAACCTAATTGTCAATATAAGCTTATTAAACTAAATATACATATTAACATTTATCTTGTACCTATCCAAGACTCTAGCCAAAAATAAGCCAAGTATATCAGTGTATCCCCTGATTTGGTAAGCATGTGAATGTATGTATACTTATCATAAAAACTTAACAGTTAAACCTATATTTATAAATGCTACAAAAACAAAAAAGGGGGAAATGGTGAGGTGCAAGAACAATTATATCAAGCATTATTTACAATAATTTTTTTAAGCCAAAGGTCAGAATCATATACATCAGCAGCAAAGCATTTCTGACAAAAATCAGACAAAAATACAAAAACAAATATTAGACAACTAGTTTAGTGGAAGAATGAAGATAATAATCTATGGAAAAAGGCAGAAGTTAAGTTAGGATATAGGGTTGAGGTTTTGCTCTTATCATTACAGATAAAGGAAACCAGCTTTGGGTCCCATCCAGACATCTGAAACCTAGACATAAACAAGCCAAAGAAGCTGACACAAGAAGCAGAAAAGATGGTAGACATGGTCTTTACTCTCTGTAAGAGGACAGACTAAAGGAGGAGCCAGACAATAAACAGGAAGCAAATAAATGATTACAAAGAGTATATTTGAAAGGAAAAAAATGGGGAGGCTGCGGATCTTTTCCTTTAAGATTTGTAAAGACTATAAAATAATAAATGTTCAATGTTTTATGTTATACAGAAAAAAAAAAGAAAGAAAAGATGGTAACTTCTAAAAGGTAGAATGCCACTCTAACACAGTTATTCCGTGCTATGCTTACCTTGACAATCACAGCAGTAAATAGTGCACCTTCACATAATTGTACATATTGGGCTTATATTACTAATTCATTTCTTTTAAAATTGTTTACTTGGGGGGAGAAGTCCTTCCCTGTTTATATTAATTAGTCTTTTCATTTTCCTGGGCCTGTTGAATCTTGCCTTCCTCTAAAACTTGAGGAGGAAGAGAAATTTATTGACAATTTAACCTTGCCTTTTCTTGAATGACCTATCTGCATAGGATCCATCTATCCATGTATACAGCCCCAAAATCATAGTACAAAACCTAAATGGCATACATGCCATGTTTCATATGAGGTTGTGCTCTTTAAAAATTCCTACAGAAGTGTAAAGAATCGGGTCCTTACAGGGATACTGAAACCTAATGTAAACACAGCCATAAGTTGAAAAATTAGTAATTCAACAAAAACGAATACTGAAAGCTATCATTATTTTTGGAATTTTGGGGATGTCATAAGAATAAATATGTCACTAAATTGGACTCATCAGGAAAGATTTACCCCACAATTATGGAACACTAAACTTAACAAAGCTAAAAATTACTGTGGAAACTAGCCCAATTTTTAAATGGCAAGGCAGTAAAACTAATATTACCAGTTTAAAAAGAAAATCCATTTAATTTCTTAAAATATGTGTATGGGATCCCATTGTTTTTATAGTTTGAACAGTGAGCATTAATCAAACCTGGTTTTTCTGCAGCAATTGCTCCCTTTACACTTGTGTATCAAAGTCTATTATACAGGAGAGTTCTACTGCAGTTTTAATAGGATGATGGCATCATGGAATATGGTTTCCAGGTCACATGAATCACTGCTGGCAGTCTTCCCCTGAGAGCTAAATCCATTGGCACTTTCTAAATCATTATTTGAAAAGAACCAAATGTTTAATTGAATTAATTATATCTGCTGTATTAGGGATTATAGCTATTATTACAGCTGCTGCTGTGGCAGAAACTGCCCTACATGAGAATATCCAGACACAACAATATGTTAAAAATTGGCATCATAATGCTAGTGAGCTATGGCATAGTCAAGCATATATAGATGAGCAAATTAATAATAGGCTTAATGACTTAGAGATGGCTGTTGCACAAATGGGAGATCAGGTATATAATCTAAATTTAAAACAAGGTTTGAAGTGTAATTGGAATGAATGTGCTTTTTGTATCACTCCTCTCCCATACAATGATTCCCATTATGAATGGGAAAAAATTAAAAATCATTTAATAGGTCATCACACAAATTTATCTATAGAAATTGCAGATTTACAAAAAGGATTTTGAGCATGTCTCAGTATCAACTTACTCTGCTTCCAGGTAGTGAATTTTGGCAATCAGTGACAGATCAATTGAATAAAATAAACCCCTGACATTGGTGGAAATCAACCTCTGTACTTGCTAATTTTGGTGTGGTGATCATTGGTGCTCTGCTACTCTTAACTGTATTAGGAGGCATTTGTAAAGCCCTGCTGTCCTACATTAATAAGGCTGAAAAGACCAGCCATGCCAATAACTTGCTTCTGCTTAAAATCCTTGACTCTCAAACCCCTGTACATGGAGCTTGGCTGGTGGCCAGAGGCCGGTAAGACCCTCAGAGGAGGGCAACCTAAGACAGGCACAGTCACCCTGGACAAAAACAAAAAGGAGGAATTGTTGGAAAAGATGCTGAGAGCCAGAGCATAAAGGGTTAAGCATTTAAAAAGCATGCTTGCTGGCCGAGAAACATTAGTAAGTGTCTCCAAGGACACTGCTTACTGCAAACATCAGTAGGAGGAGGCAGAGTGGAATGAACCCACCACTAAGATGTTATTGTCTGAATTCCCAAGAAAGATTGTCTGGGAACATAGAAACAGGCAGCATTCTCAAGTGCCAAGCTGAGAAACGAGTGAAGGATACCCTACTTTTGTTATCAGCTTTGTAGTATAAAAAGCATCTTCAACCTAAATAAACTTGCCTGCATTCCACATGGATTGAAGTCCCCTGGTTCCAAACTTTCTTTGGATCATTCCCAGCACCGTCTACCTCCATATTAAATTACAACATACCAGTCTTTTTATCATTGAGTTTTATGATCTCTTTATACAACATGGATATCAAGCCCTTATCAGATATGTAGTTTCTAAATATTTCTCCCATTGAATAGTCTTGATTTTTATTTTCTTGACCAAGTCTTTTGAAGAACAAAAGTGTTTAATTTTGAGAAAGTCCAATTTATCTATGTTTTCTTTCATTGCTCATGTTTAGGGTGTAAGGTTTAAGAAACTATCACCAACCACAAGATCATGAAGATGTTTCCCTACATTTATTCTAGGAGTTTTATGATTATACCCTTTATGTCCTTGATCCATTTTTAGTTAATTTTTGTGTAAGATGTGAGATGGGATTCTTTTCTTTCTTTTGCAAATAGATATCCAGTTCTCTCAGCATGATTTGCTGAATAGACTGTTTGGGCCCAGCTGGGTGGGCTTGACAGACTTGACAAAAATCACTTGACCATAGATGTTAGTAACATTTGTATTTTAAAATGAAGATATTAATGTCTAATTTTTAGTTAAGCATCTGGTCCCTTGGTGCCCTTCTAGTGCCAACTCTGATGAAGATTTACTTTCCCACTCTCAGCCTTTTCCTCAAGAATCCATGAAATCTATAGTTTCTATAAAATATCCATTCATTCACTTGAAGCATGCATATTTACTCCTTGTTATATGCCTGGCAATACCTAGACAATTGGAATATAGTGATGAAATATGAAGATCCTACATTATAATACAGAGAAAGAGTGTAACTAATTAAAATGTTATCTCATAGTATGTCAGATGGTGACATTTTAAAAAACAAAAATAAGAGATGGAAAAACGTAGACAGTGAATTGGGGTGCTCTTTTTAATAGTGTTCAAGCAGGTACAGGAAACAAGGAGTCATTTTAACAGAGGCGTTTCAATGAGAAGTCAGGATCCACAGGGAAAACTGGGGAAGTATGAGACTAGTTGAGAGATTATTCAGGGCAAAAGGCCTAAAGAAGGGCTTGTTTCTGATGTTCAAGGTCAACAAGGAAGCCAGTGTTATCAGGGAGAGGTGGTGTCAGAGAAGGTTTAAGAATGAGGTGGGCTCACTGATGTCGCTAAAACTTTAGGAAAAACAGAGTCAGTTGGCCACATATTATACCTCTTCTCATTTATTGACTTGATTTATAAAGATTCCCCCAAATAGAAATGAATATATTCCTTTTTTCCAAATACAGATTTTCATTGTGAACTCTGCATTATAATGCCTATATTTTGGAATATGGGCTTAGCTACCCAGTACTGAAGATGGACAAACCACAGCAAACACCACTACACTTTAAGGTCATGAGTTGATACAAAGGCAGTACATTCACATAATCCTTCCCACAAAGTTGTTAAACCCACACAGACACACAAAGTATGGGCTTCACTTTGATACAACTACTGTGTTTCCCTACTTTAGTTCTGGGCTAGGCTAGATAGGTTTTCAGATAACCTCATATTAAAGTTTTTGGTTTCTATTCTCTGACCCTTCTTGAATTACTTACTGGGCTTTCTTACTCCCCTGTATGGCATTTCTGTGAGTAAAGATGCTTAATGATGGAGTCTAAATCTCTATGCCCAGACAAGGCAGCAGGAAGGAGTCAGGTATCAGTCTGCTAGTCAGAGTCAGGACCCTAAAGAAATAATCATATCTTTCCAACTCATTTTGCACAGGATGAGGGACAGCAGGAGGGGAGATATTTACACTTTTCCTTTAGCTGCTCATTAGCACATTTTTCAGTGTCCCATAATAGCAAATGTATTTGTTGCTTCATCCACTGAACCATCATTTCCCATTGAAACACAGGTCAAGGGAGAATGGAAATGGTTCCTGGTGACTCTCTCTTCTGTTGGGACCTGGTTTCAATAGGTGAATCCAACTTTCATCACTCGTCCTCTTCATGGATTCTGCTTCCTATGTAGGTCTAATCTTCTAGCACATTTGTAGTTTTTCAAATTAGTTTTCAACTTGTCTATGACTGATGAAGCCACCTTCATTTCTCTCTTGGTATGCCGAAGCTTTGGCTTGGGTTGCAGATTGAGCCCCCGTTGTTATTACCTGTAAATTTTTTCACTTTATTTACATAGTGAAGAACTGTGCTCCTTGGATATGAAACCAAGGACAGTACACCCCTTGCCTTGATCACACTTGATCACACTGTACAATCAGTTAAGAATAAGGAATGTGTCATGATCTCAGTGTTGTTGCAAGTGACTATGAATCTTGTCATCCAAGGAGTGAAGCCAGGGGCTTGCCATGGGCCACAAGGGGAGGGGGAGGGAAGAATAGAATAGATGGAATGGGGGTATTTAGTGGGCAGTATTCTACATAATCTTACAATGATGGACACAGGCCATGTTAAATTTCATCAAAATCTATAAAAGTGTACAGTCGAAAATGTAAACCATAATGTAGATCATTGACCATCATTAGTAGCTATGTTTCACTATTTGTATTTTAGTTGTAACAAAGGTACCATCCACATACAAAAGTGTATTAATATGGGAAGGGGAAAAGGGGGAGGGTATATGGGAGTCCCCTGTATTCTGTATGTGACTTCCCTAAGACCTAAAACTTCTTTGAAAACAAAATGAAAAAAAGTAAGACACTGGGGAGTAAATGGAAGAAAATATCACTGTACATACAGGACAACATATATTACAGAGATGAAAGGCAAAAATGTCAAAAAAATTAAAATATATTACATTATTTTTTAATATTCCAATCTTTTAATTTAATTTCATTTTTATTTTTAAAAAAATTTTAATGTATTTTATTTCTAAATTTAAAGCTATCATTATTATTTCATTTCCATATTAATTGCATTTGGCTATCCTATTGGCTTCATTTTTGAAGAGGCTTTGGTTCACAAAAGTGTTACAACTAGGATAGGGGAGTATAATTGTGGCATGTCAGTGATGAGGGATACATTGGAGGAAGTTCACTTGGGCATACATATAAGGTATATAAATGTGTTCAAATGTTCATAGGGCATTGTCACAGTGGGTGGAGATTTACACAATAACTAAGAGAATATTGAATTCCTATGATGGAGAGCTCTGCCACATTCTCTAATGGAGCATCAACAGTCTGCCAAGTGCAAGGTCAATGACTGGCAAAGTAGGATGGTCCATTGATGGGCCCTTGATATTGATGACTATGCTTGACAGCCTTTGCTCTTGAAGTTGAAATTTAGTCTAGTGTTGTGAGGTGCCTAAAAGTTGCCTCCTGAGAGCCTCCTTGTTGCTCAAATGTGACCTATCTCTAAGCCAAACTCAGCATATAAAAGCATTAAATTCCCCACAGTATGAGACATGACTCCCAGTGATGAGCCTCCCTAGCACTGTGGAATTAATACTAAGCATGAACTAACAATCCAACAGGAAATAGACCTCAAATAAAAGGGGAAAAGTTAAAGACACATGAGTTTATATGGCTAGGAAACTACAAGTGAGTCAGGAGGTCGTTCAAAAAGTAACACTTATGCACATCTCTGTTGTATCTCATAAACTACCAAACTGGATACTAACACAAATAGTGGGGCTCCTGAGGGCTCTGGAGACACCCAGGTCGTATGGTCAGGGCAGGTAGTTCTGGAATTTGGTGTCTTACCAGTGGGCCACTTTGGAGTTTTTGCTCCTGAGAGTGACAGAGTTGGACTTCCCTGCAAATGGCTTATCTGTCCCTTCTATTTTTTTCTTTTTCTTTTTCTTTCTTTATTTATTTACTTATTTATGTTCTTTTTTATTTTTTAAAAGATACTTAGATTACATAAATTTTTCACACAAAATATAAGGATTCCCATATGCACCACCTCCCAAAACTGTCCCTTCTATTTAAACCTATACTTGGTGCTGGAGTTTGTAGTTTTACATCCAAGAGACTGGAATCTCTTGGCTATCCATTTGTCATCTGGACCCTGAGCCTCAGCAGAGTTGCAACACCTTTTCCCCAGTCCATTGGATTCACCCAGGACAAGAACAAGAAGGTGAGGACTGACAACCACCATAACAAGGAAATGAGAGAGCCTGCAACTGGAAGCAAGAGAGTCCCATAATTAGCTGTATGGAATTGAAGTCCTCTCTTAATTAGAAGTTGAATGGATATCACCATCCCAGAATCATCAGGATTGGGAAATGAACTATGGACTAGAGTCGACTTAATGGTACTCTACTATAGATTTATTGTAATTCTAGCAATGGAAGAAATTACAACATTGATATGGAGGCAGCAGCCACTGCAGGCTCTGGGGACAGGGAAATGGAAAAACAAGTGTAATGTGGGGGATTTTTTTAGGACTTGGGTATCATCCTGAATGACATTGCAACAACAGATATAGGCCATTTTATAGCTTTCCATAACCTGCAGAATTGTGTAGGAGAGAGTGTAAACTACAATGTGAACTATGGTCCATGCTCAGTGGCAATGCCCCAAGATGCTTTTATCAAGTGCAATGAATGTGCCACAGTAATTAAGGATGTTGTTCATGTGGGAGGGCGTGGGAGTTGTAGGGAGTGGGGTAAATGAGAATCCCAATATTTTTCTTGTAATATTTATGCAAAGTAAGTTTCTTTTTAAAATTTTCATAAAAGATTTCTAGAAGGAGAGAAGATCATAATTTTATGATTAAATTTTCCTATCATAGTTCTTGAAAGTCAGAACCACATTGCACATTATGCTAAGAGAATTGGAAATTCTCAATACTAGGTGTTAGTTCTGAATAGTTCCAAGTTGACTTAAGATTTCTTCCACTACACAAAATGGGATTTCAACAGAAAATTCTCTTAACCAAGGGAAACTAAATAAATTAATTGAGAATCTAATTTCTGTTCCATGATCAAAGTTCTATCTGATAAATGTCTAAATTATTTTTCTATATCTTATCCATTCTGCCATATTGTGTCTTTAGACTGGACAGTTTAATCAATTAACATTCAGTGTTATTACTGTCAAGGCAGTACTTACTTTAGACATTTTTTTTTTCTTTAGGCTTATATATTTATTTTATTTATTTTTTTGTCATTTTAATTACTCTTATCAATAATCTTCCTTTCTACACTCTTCTTCAACTTTCTATCTCCTGTGTTTTCATTTCCACCTGCAGAACTCTTTTTACTATTTCTTGAAGGACAGGACTCTTGTTGACTCTCTCAATTTCAAATCACCTGTGAGTATTTTCAACTCTCTCTCATATTTTGAATGTCAGTTTTTCTAGATAAAGAATTATTTTCTGACAGATTTTTTCATTAATTTTTATCTTATTTTATTCATTATAGTGGCCCATGTCTTCCTGTTCTTAGTATGGTTTGTAAATTTTTGCTGGTGTCTAATCATCTGTTTATCTTCTTTGGCTTATTCACTTCATTATCTTCTCTTTCCAGCCTAACATTTTTTTTATTTGGTATTATGTTAAGGATTCTCTTTGATAAATGGTTCCACATATTTTATATTTTTTTCCTTGCCTGTGTTCCACTGAAAAAATATTAGGTCAACAATGTAAAAAGAAAGAATAACAAAGAATAGTAAATAAAATGATGGAAAAGGAACAATAAAAGAGACAGGAAAAATAAGTAATGAGTAAATATTTCATAAAAATCAAAAGGAATAAAAATTGGAAAAGATGAAAAAAAAAGAAACAGAAAAAATAAAATACAATAAAGAACCAGAAAGATGAGAAGAGAAGAAAGAGATGAATATCAAACAAGAGAAGGTGCAACAAAAGAAAAGAAAAGGAAGAGGGAAGAAATGGAAGAAAGAAAATAAATAAATAAAATAAGGAAATGAGAGAGAGAGAGAAAACTGGCTTACCTTTCAGGCCACCAGCAACCATCTCAGGCTGCCTCTGCTCACCAATAACACCGGAAGCCTTCCCTATGCAGAGAAGTTACTTGGATATATGAGGGGGGTGACCAGAAAAAATCCTGAGTCTAAGTTCTCCTTTGGTAGATTGCTTGTCCTGCACCTCCCCCTCCCACAGAAAGCTGTCTGTGTGCCTGACAACCTGTTGGATCACTCTTTGGCTCCATTCTTCCCTGAGCACTGAGAACCTTGGACACATTAAACCTTGCCAGCTGACTCTTCTGGCTCTCCTCTCTCCCAGACTGGTTAGTCACTTGTCAGCCCACCCCCTCACTGTCCCTGTTCCTCTCACTCCCTGGCCTTATATTAGTTGGCTCATTAAATGTTAATGGATTAAAATCTCAAATCACAAATGAAGATTGACAAAATGGATAAGGAAACAAGAACCATCTACATGTCATCTACAAGAAATTCACCATAGAATCAGTGATGCATTTAAATTGCAAGTGAAATTTTGGAAAATGATTTTACAAGCAAACAATAACCAAAATAGGGTGGGAGTAGCTATACTAATAATATAGGACAAAATAGATTTTAATTGGAAAACTATTGTAAGAGACAAAGAAAGACATTATATATTAATAAAAGGAGTGATCTTTCAAGAAGAGAGAACACTCAGAAATATTTATTCACCTAACCAGGTTGCCCCAAAAAACATGAGTCAAAACTAAGGGGAAGAATAAATACCTCTACAATCATAATGTGTGACTTTGATATAGCATTATCACCATTAGACATAGCATCTCAACAGAGGGTCCATAAAGAAACATAGACCTTGAATAATACACTGGAGGAAGCAGACCTAATAGACATTGTAGCCATTAGCCAATTTGATGTAATTATGAATTCCAAAAATACAATTTGATCATGCTTGTATACTGATCTGTTAATCTGGGCATGATTAGGTTATGATTAGGGCAATGAGCCCCACCTATTGGTGGATGGGGAATCAAATATAAAAGGCGTGGCAACAACAGTTTTGAGTAGAAGTCTTTTGAGAAGCAGATTTGATGTTGGAAAGAAGGCCCCAGAAGAAGAGAATCAAGCCATTCACCTGATTGTCTGCAGCTGACCTTGTGGAGGAAACAGGAGCTAAGTCCAGAGAGAAATGCAGCCCTGGGAAGAGAAGAACCCCAGAAGACTGAACCCTGGAAAACACCAAGAGCTGTCTTGCTCTAACACATGGCAATAGACTATGGTGAGAGAAGAAACTTAATGCTTTATGGCCTGGTATCTATGGACTTCTACCCCAAATAAATACCCTTTATAAATACCAACTTATTTTTGGTGTTTCACATTAGCACCCTTTTGTCTGACTAATACAGAATTTGGTACTGAGTAGTGGAGAAGTGCTTTTGCATATTCCAAAATGTTGGAACGGTTTTACCAATGGGTAAGGGGTAATTTTTTGGAGGAATTGTGAAATGCTTGATGGAAAAGGCCTAGATCACTTTGAAGAAACTGGTGATAGCAATGTGGACGCTATTTATGATGCCTTGGAAGTAAATGATGAAACTATTGTTGGAAACTGGAAGGAAGGTGATCTATGTTTTAAAATTGCAGAGAACTTAGCAAGATTAACTCCTGGTGTTATATGGAAACCAGAATTTGAAAATGGTGAACCAGAGCATTTAGCTGAAGAACTTTCCAATGTAAACTTGGAGAATGTGGCTTGGCTTCTCCTTGCAGCTTATAACAAAATACTAGATGAGTGAAATACACTAAGGACTGAACTTTTGGGCACAAAGAAAACAGAAACTTATTCTGGAACTTCCAAGTTTCTGGAAATCAGTTTCCCTGATGAAAATGCCCTATTTGAAGACTTTACTAAACTTGGAACCTGTAAATCAGAATTGAAGATGCAGTTATCTCAGAAAGACTTGTGGAAAGTCTTACTGTCTGATGGCTTGGAACCCTGATTCCTGCATGCTAAACCAAGAAAGTTTTTGAGAGAGCTGTATGAACAAAACCACTGTCAGCTTGGACAAAGAGGACATGGAAAGGAGAGATTGAAGGAGAAACAGATTTAAGAAGAAAACCATGGAAGCAGAAATCTGGGATTAAGATATCTCCTTGGACCAAGAGAGGAGCACCACCCATATGTACAGAGAGGGTGAGTTTTCCCCAGCAGTTGAAAAGGGTGGATGTCCCCACCCAATGTTCTGGGAGACTTTTGCCATCCCAGGTTGCAGGGAGAGTGGAGCACATTCCTCAAAGACTAGGGTGGTTAAGGTCAGCACCCCATAGGTCTGAGAGGGGTGTACCTGTCCCCCATGGATTAGAGAAGGCCAGGTGGTCAACCCATTGCTGTGATAGGGTTGAACCTCTATGCCAAGGTTAGGGAAAGCCAGGTGGTCAACTCATTGCTCTGAGAGGGTTGAACCTGTATGCCAAAAGTTAGGGGGAATGTTGTCTTCACCTCACTGTACTAGGGGGGCTAAGACTCTAACCCAAAGATTGGGTAAGGTGTGGTAATCACCCCAACACTATTGGAGGGTGAGATCTGGAGCTTGGTTGATACCCTGATGCTTGATGAGGGTGGGACCGAGTCTGTAGAAAAGGTGGGTTCCCATGTGGCCCCAAGGAGAAGAAACCATCATCTTAAGAATGCCTCTTAGACTTTGAAATTGAAAGGAGGATGCCCTGCAGGTTCACTGAACTGTAGAGGATCCATGACTCATGTTTAACATCTCAATTTCTTCTTATGATATTGAAAATACTTATCCTTTGTCTTTCCATTTGTCTATTGGAAGCAGATAAATGGTTTTGCAAGTTTCAGAGGTCTACAGCAGACGCGATTTTGCCTGAAGACAAAGTGTATTTCTTTAAAATGCTTATGATATGATTTCGTAGTTGATTGTTGCTGATTTAAGGTTTTTTAAAATATTGTAATATATTTTTGGAATTCAGAGGATGAAGTGTAGTTGTTGGCCAATTTAATGTAATTATGAATTTCAAAAATACAATTTGATCATGCTTGTAAACTGATCTTTTAATCTGGGCATGATTAGGTTATGATTAGGGCATTGAGCCCCACCCCTTAGTGGGTGGGGAATCAAATATAAAAGGCATGGTAAGAACAGTTTTGCATAGAAGTCTTTTTTTTTTTTTATTATGGGTAAAAATCAAAATTCTCACAATACATACAAACATTTGCATAATGATATATAAATATATGTGCATATATGTGTATTTGCTTACAAAAATGTTATTTATATATATATATATACATATATTTTAAGAGGTGCTTAGATTACCTAAAATATTACACGGAACCCACTGGGATTCCCATGTTGCCCACCTCCCACACTTTTGAGAAGCAGTTTTGATGTTAGAAAGAAGGCCTCAGGAGAAGAGAAGCAAGCCGTTCGCCTTGTGGAGGAAACAGGAGCTAAGCCCAGAGAGAAATGCATCCTTGGAAAGAGAGGAACCCTCGAAGCCTGAACCCTGGCAAATGCCAACAGCTGTCTTGCTCTATCACGTGGCAATGGACTGTGGTGAGAGAAGACACAACTCTTTATGGCCTGGTATCTTTGGACTTCTACACCAAATAAATACCCTTTATAAAGACCAACCCATATTTGGTATTTCACATAACACCCCTTTGTCTGACTAATACAGATATATACAGAACATTACACCAAGGAAGCTATATATTCTTCTTAAGTGCTCATAGATGATGCTTCAGAATAGACCACATGCTAGGTCACAGAACAATTCTCAAAATTTTAGAAACATTGAAATTATACAGAACAATTTCTCTGACCACAACAAAAGGAAGCTTGAAATTAATTAGGGGAAGAGAATCAGACTAGACACAAATATATGAAATTTATACAAAACAAGCAATAGTGGGTTAAGCAGGAAATTGCAAGAGAAATCAGTAACTAATTCAAAGTGGATGAAAATGAGAATACAACATCACAAACTTATGCAGTTAAAGAGAGGGAAATTTATAGTTGAAAAGCCCTATGTTGAAAAGGAAGAATGAACTAAAATCAAAGACCCAACTGCACACCTGGAGGAGCTAGAAATAGAAAAAAAAAGTAATCCCAAAGTAAGGAGAAGGAAGGAAATAACAAGATTAGAGCAAAACACAATGAAATTGAGTACTAAAAAAACTAGAAAAAATAACAAAACCAAAAGCTGGTTCTTTGAGAAGACTAATAAAATTGACAAACACCTAGATGATGAGAGAATATGCAAATAAAATTTTTTTAAAGTGTGTATATTACAAGTGATCCCACAGAAATTGGGTTCTGTGTAA
>JAKSZT010003973.1:36338-57403 GCA_026826555.1 Tolypeutes matacus
GGTCTATGGTTGGTGGCAAGGCTCCAGGATGTGTAAGTTCATTGAGGGTGGTGGGCCACACTGTGGGAGATGTTTGTGTGGGATGTGGTGGGAAGTGTGGGAGGTGGGCAACATGGGAATCCCAGTGGGTTCCATGTAATATTTTAGGTAATCTAAGCACCTCTTAATATATGTATATATATATATAAAAAAAAATAAAAATAAATTTCAAAAAAGAAAAAACAAAATATAAGTTTTGTCATGACATTAGAGACCATGGTTTTCCATGTCAAATGTGAATGGCAGAAATAGGGAAATCATTAGTTAAATAATCTTTTTTAAGGAAAGATTGTCAATGGAAAACTGTAAAATAAATATATTTTTTATTGGACTAAAACTTTGCTATTGTTGTCTAGGAAAATTCCCAGAAGAATAAACTCAGATAATGATACATTATTTTTCATTATTCTCTTTCTATCTTATGGTATATTCTTCTTTTTCCTGTAAAATAGGTGAAGAAATAAGAAAGCTTTTATTTGAACAAACAGTTTAAAAGACTTTTTTTTTAAGTTGCCTTTTACTTTTAAACAAAAATGACTTTTTAGTACATAGAAACAAAATGCTTTTTATAAACTCTATTTTTCACCTTACATCCCAAATTAATTACTCCTATATTTCTTCATAGTATCTCATGTATTTCAATATACATGTCTGTGTTCTGAATATTTCCATATATTTCCTGAAACAAGAAGGGATTAAGGTTGTAAGATGAAAATCTTTTAACATAAAATTCTGTGAATTTACTCCCCAATACACCTTGGAAATCAATGTTCTTTGAATGATTATTTACATTACCCTGCATGTTTTTCCTTTTCTATTTTGAGCTAGCATGTATTTGCCTTCCCTCCATTTAAACTTTAATATTGATTGAGAAAACACAGCTGTCCATCTGGTAGAGTGACTTGCATAGATAATGGGAAACAGAGATGTTTAATAGCTAGAAGGTATTTCTACCTTATGTTTGTACACAAGACATTCTAATTTTAAATAATATTCTGTTTTAATGGTCTTTTGTAAGTTTGTAAATGTGTTCTTCTTGAATATATCTTACTTACTACCTACATACAAGAGTCTTCTCTCTGAAATGTGAAGTGGTACTTTTATTTAAGACCTAATTTTATTTTTGTATACTGAAAGTGTTTTTAATAATTTTATTTCCAGAATGATATACTACTTCTCCATTATAATAACCATTATTATTTTTTGAGGAGTGATGAATGGGGTTTCCTAAATAGTCAATGTAAATTTTGATGAGACAAAGAATATTTGTTTATTTTTTCCATTTCTTTTTTTGCTCCTGACATTTCTGCTGTTATAAAAGATTTGCATACTTTGTTGTTCAAATTTAATGTTATTTAACATGAAAGGCTTAGGTGTGTTGTAATCTAAGGTCATTATGTAAAATACTTACAACATCCTGATAGCTTTCCTGAGTCTGTAATGTCTCATTTGGTCCCTGTATTCTTCAGAGGTTGTGTAATTTACTAATTGAAATATTTCCTCAGGATTTGCCAGTTCATTATTATGTGAACCAAATCATCCAGAAATTGTTGCCTACAAAATTCCTGGGGAGAAGGTATTGCCACTTCCTAGGATTTAGATTCTTTTTGGTCATAAACTATGTTCTTTGTCTTTTGCCATTAAATGATCCATAATAACCTTCACTATATGTAAAATAAACATTGTTCAAAGCTCAATGCAGAATTTGTATCTACTCAGTGTTAAAATACATTAAGTAAATTGTTTTGAATCTTGTACAGAAATGATTCCATGGTTTCCTCATACCAGTAATATAACAAATTATTATTAAGAGATATCTAGACTAGGACACAGCATATCATGTAGTCAAATCAATCACAAAGTGTTCATTCTCAAAAAGAGCAAGGCTGTTGATCTGAACTATTGAAATGTAATAGTCTATTTTTCCTTTCATTTATTTATTTCATAATTGTTTAGCATAATTTGATATATGTGCACAATTGAGATTACTTCTATAAATCATATTATACACTATCAAAATTAAAACTATGTTCCTAAAAAATCAAAAAAAAAAAAAAAAGAAGATACTTTGAAAAATTATATGCCAATGAATTGGAAAACTTAAGTGAAATGAACAAATTTCTAGGAAAACATAATCAGCCTTCATTAATGAATGAAGAAATAGAAAAACAGAATAAACAGAATTAGTGAGAATGAATTAGTCATCAGAAACCTCCTACCCAAGTAAAACCCAGGACCAGATGGTTTCACAGTTGAATTTTACCAATCATTTGGAATGAACTATCACCAGTTCCACTTAAACTTTCCAAGAGGTAGAACGGGAGAGAATATTACCTAACTTGTTCTATTATAGTGCCCAAACCACCCTAACAACAAAGCCACATAAAGATGCCATAAGAAAAGCACACTACAGACCAACCTCTCTAATGAATTTTGATGCAAAAATCCTCAACAAAATACTAGCAAATTGTATCCAACAACACATCAAATGAATAATATACCATGATCCAGTGGGTTTTATCCCAGGTATGCAAATATGGTTCAACATAAGAAAATCTATCAATATAATACACTACAATAAAAGATTGAAGGAAAAAATCACATGATCATTCCTATTGATACACAAAAAGCATTTGACAATTATCAAATTTATTTGACAAAATACAGCATCCTTTCTTGATAAAAACATTTCAAAAGAAAGTCTACAAGGAAACTTCCTCAACATAATAAAGGGTATGTATGAAAAACCCACAGTTAATATCACACCCAATGGTCAAATGTTAAAGGCTTTCCCTCTAAGATCTGGAACAAGACAAGAATGTCCACTGTCACTGCTCTTATTTAACATTGTGTTAGAAGTACTTGCTTGAGAACTTAAACAAGAAAAAGAAGTAAAATGATTCCAAATTGGAAAGGAAGAAATGAAACTTTCACAATTGGTAGATGACATGGTCCTGTATGTAGATAGCACTCCCCCCAAAATACAAGAAATCTTCTAGAGCTGCTAAACAACGTCAGTAAAATGGCAGAATATAAGATCAATGTGGAAAAAGGAGTAAAATTTCTGTAAACTAATGAGCTATTTGAGGAGAAAATCACAGGAAAACATCCACTTACAATGTCAACTAAAATAATCAAACACTTAGTATACCTTAACTAAGTATAACTTAACTAAGAAGGTAAAAGTCTACATAGAAAACTACACAACATTGTTCCAGGAAATTAAAGAAGACTTAAATAAATGGAAGAATATTCCACATTCATGGATTGGAAGACTAAATATCATTAAGATGGCTCTCATACATAAATTGATTTACAGATTCATTGCAATTCCAATAAAAGTTACAACATTTTTACTGAACTAGAAAAGCCAATTATCAAATTTATTTGGAAGGGTAAAGGAGCACTGAATAGCCAAAAACACCTTGAAAAAGAAAACCAAAATTGGAGTAAACATGCTGATTGACTTTAAATCATACCACAGAGCTACAATGGTCACAATTGCATGGTATTCACCCAAGGATAGACATATTGACCAATTAAATGGAATTGAGATTTCAGATATAGACCCATTCATATTCAGCTAACTGATATTTGACAGTGTCAACATCTGTTTATATAAAAATTATCTCAATATGCATCAAATACATAAATATAGGAGCCAGGACCATAAAGCTCCTAGAAGATGATGTAAAGAAGCCTCTAGGGAGACCTCGTAATAGGAAATGGTTTCATAAACTTTACACCCAAAGGGCAAGCAATGAAAGAAAAAATAGAAAAATAAGGTCTCTTCAAAAACCATTTAGCTTCAAAGGAGTTTGTCAAGAAATTGAAATGGCAGCCTACACAATGGGAGAAAATACTTGGGAACCACTTATCTGATAAGGGTCAAATATGCAGCATATATAAAGAAATATTATGTCTCAAAAATAAGAAGAAAAATAAGTTATTTTTAAAATGGGCAAGAGATTTAAATAGACATTTTTCCAAAGAGGAAATATAAATGACTAAAAAGTACATGAAAAGATTTCCATCTTCACTATCTATAAGAGAAATGCAAATACAAACTAAAATGAGATATCACTTTACACCTATTAGTGTGGATGCTATTTAAAAAACAGAAACTACAAGTGTTGGAGAGGATGTAGAGGAACAGGAAACTCGTCCACTGTTGGTGGGAATCTAGAATGGTGCAACCACTGTGGAGGATGTCTTACCGACTCCTCAGGAAGCTAAATATAGAATTTCCACATGACCCAGCAGTCCACTACTAGATATATACCCAGAAGAACAGAAAGCAGGGGTGCCAACAGATATATGCACGACAATGTTCATAGCAAGCATCTTTACTCACTATTGTCAAAAGCTGGAAGCTACCCAAGTATCCTTCAAAGGATGAATCAATAAACAAAATGTGTTATATACATATAGTGGAATATTACTCACTTGTAAGAAGGAATGATGTACTGACACAGGTGACAACATGGATGAATCTCAAATACATTATATTGTATGAAATAAGTCATAACTAAAGGACAAATATTGCATGAGGTTACTGATATGAACTAAGGATACTGAGCAGACTCACAGAGAAAGAGTTTGCAAGACAGGTTACCTGGAGATAATAAGGGAGTGGAGATTAGTGAGTTGATGCTAAATATGCAGCCTCTCTGGGCAATGTCAGGAACATTTAGACTGCACAAACTGAACTGTTGGGTGCCTGTGGCTCCACTCCCATCCCTTAATAAGATAAGAGGGGAGATATGTTTCCTCAGCCTCTCTGGACAACTGCAAGTGATTTTGGCTCACATAGACTGATCTGTAGGGCACCTGTGGTTCCATTCAAACCCCTTAAATGGCAGAAGGAACATTATTCTCTCAGCTTCTTGGGGCAACTACAGGCAATTTGGCCCACATGAATTAGATTATTGGGCACTCTTCAGGGACCAATCCCAACCCTGGCAGGGGAGGAAAGCAGCCAGTTCCATGTAAGTCCACCTGGGCAACTGCATTCAGTCTTGACCCACATGGATTAATTTACTGCCCACACCTGCAGCTCCATCCCCACCCTAGGCATGGAATGAAGGGTTGTGAAGTTTCATCAGTCTCTCCTGGCAACCAAAGATGGTCTTGGACTGCACAGCTTGGATTACTATACACAGTTGCAGCTTCATCCTTACCCATCACAGAGGTGAAAGTTGGCAATGGAGGCAGCATCAGCCTTTATAGCTTACAGTACCAACTCCATTCTCAGCTCCTACTACACAACCAGCAAGAGAGAAAGGACAAGAAAGCCCTAAACTAAAGAGAGAATCTGTGTCCAGAATAAATACAAATAATAACCCAGATACTAAGACACCAACAAAAATTACAATCCATACCAAAAAAAAAAAAACAGGAAAATATGGCCCAGTCAAAGGAAAAAGATAAGCCTCCAGATGACATAAAGGAGTTGAGGCAACTAATCGTAGATACTCAAAAAAATCTCCTTAATAAATTCAATGAGGTGGTTAAAGTATTAAGGATATTAAGAAGACACTGGATGAGCACAAAGAAGAATTTGAAAGTATATGTAAAGATTGTCGATCTTATTGGAGTGAAACCCATAAAAAATGAAATTAAAAATACACTGGAAGCATTAACATTCAATGTTATTACTGTATAGGCATTGTATGCTTCATACATTTTGTCCTTTGGTTTTCTCTTGTCATACCTTACTATTATCTGTGTTTTTACCCTTTAATTTACCCTTCCTAATCTTCATTTCTACACTCTTCTCTAAGTTTCTTGCCCTTGTTATTGCCTTTCAGACTGCAGCACTCCCTTTATTATCTCTTATAATTCTGGTCTTTTGGTAACATCATCTATCAGTTTTTGTTTGACTGGGAAGAATTTGAACTCACCCTCATTTTTGAAGGACAACTTTGCCAGGTACAGTATTCTTGGCTGGTAATTTTTCTCTTTCAGTAACTTCAGTACATCATACCACTTTATTCTCACCTCCATGGTTTCTAATGAGAGTTGACAATCTTATTAAGGTTCCCTTGTACGTGATGCTTTGCTTTTCTCTCACTACTTTCAGAATCCCCTATCTCTGATATTTGTCATTCTGAATAGTAGATGTCTTGGGGATGTCTATTCAGATTAATTCTTTTGAGGAGCATTGTCATTCTTGGATATTGATATTGATGTCCTTTATAAGGGTTAGGAATATTCCGTTATTATTTCCTGAAATATTCTTTCAGCCTCTTTTTCATTCTATTCTCCCTCTGGGACACTAATAATGTGTATGTTTTTGTGTTTCTTGCTGTCATTCAATTCCCCGAAACTCTCTTTCATTTTTTCCATACTCTTCTCTTTCTCTTCTCCTGTCTTTATCAGTTCAGATGTTCTGTCTTCACAAACACTAATTCTGTCATTGAGCAATTCAAATATGCTCTTACGTGCCTCTTATGTATTTTTTATGTCATCCATCATGTTTTCCATTACCATAAGCCATGTTACTTTTCTTTGCAGTCATTCAAATTGTTCTTTATGCTCATCTGGTGTCTTCATAATATCTTTTGCCTCTTTAGTCATATTATCTGTTAATCCTTTGAATTTATTTAGGAGAGTTGTGTGATTATTGTTGATCAATTTTCTTAAATCCTGTATCTCTTCAGGATATTTGGCTTGTTACTTTGGCAGGTTCATCTCTTCCTGTTTTCTAGTAGGATTTGCAATTTTTTGCTGATGTTTAGGCTTTCTGAAATTGTTGGTGAATTTACTCTGAAGGCCAATTTCTCTCTCTTATCTACTGTTTTTTTTTTCCACAGCTCTTCTTTGATATTTGGTTCTACTTACTCTAAGTCTTTAAAACTGCCCAGCTTAAGTTATCAAATTTGGACCAAGTGCTCGCTAATGGGGTTCAGATTTCCTTCCAGATGTTCAGGTTAAGAAAGTTCCCTCCTTTTTACCTTGTAATAGCTGACAGGGAGGAAAACATGTATTCTGTGAGCCAGAGGTTTAATCCAGTCTTAATATCTTGAGGGTGGGAGATGGGAGCCCTTTCAGGCAACCATGGGTGTTTGATAACTCATGTTTGTTGTTTCAGGTTGTATGTCTCCCTGTCCCTTGCCTACCTGGGAGTTGCTTAACACTGCCCTGGTCTGCTGACTCCCAAAGTAGGTCCCTTGGACAACATTTGGCCCTTTCTCAATTGTTTTTGTGAAAGAGTTGAGGCCTTGATGTCTACTCAAATTTCATCTTAGGGAAACTCCCCTTTGAACATTTTTAATTGATTTATTTGTCTTTTTATTATTGAGTTGTAGGATTTCCATTTGTTGAAGAGACTATTCTTTACCAACTGAGCAGAGTTGACAGCCTTGTCAAATATGAATTGGTGATAGATACAAGGGTCTATATGTCAACTCTCAGTTTAAATACATATCTGTCTGAGTGCTAGTCCCAAGGTGTTTTGAAAGATATAGCTTGAGATATGCTTTAGCATCAGGAAGTGTGAATCCTCCAACCATCTTCATTCTTTTTTTGTAAATAATTTTGGCTATTCAGTGCCCCTTACCCTACCAAATAAATTTAATAGTTGGCTTTTCCACTTTTACAAAGTAGACTGCTGGAATTTTGATTGAGATTGCATTGAATATGTAAATTATTTGGGGTAGAATTGATATCTTAACTATATTTAATCTTTGAATCCATGGACATGGAATATCCTTCCTCTTATTTAAGTCTTCTTTGATTATTTTAGCAATGCTTTGTAGATTTTTATGCACAAGACTTTTACAACCTTGGTCATATTTATTCCCAGATATTTGACTTTTTAGTTTCTATTGTAATGGATTTTTTCTTTGTTATTATATAAAATTTTTTGCTACATAAAAATAGTATCACATGGGACATGATCAAAATGGGATAGCTTTGATTTGCTTCTTCTGATCTTCATAAATATGTTGTTATGCTATAGACTACTGTGATTATTGCTTTCAATCTTCATTGTGTTTCTAAGTCTCTTTCATATTTTGCTATTCTTCAGTGTTGAAACAATTTCTAGACAGTTTACTCCAATGATATGTCTAGGTTAGATTTTTAGATTAGATAAAAATGAGGCTATCATATGTGAATTGCCTTGGAATTTAATTCCACTCATCATATACCCAGATCTGTGATACATATTATATACACAAAAGGTATATGTAGGTATGTACATATCTATTTTTCTATAATTATGTATGATTTTATTTATAATCTATTTGTGCTACGCAAATAGTTTCATTTATAAACTCTTATTTTATGTTGAAAGGAAACATGAGAGAATGTTGGAGAGATTACAACTGAAAGGAATGAGCACTTGAATGAACAAGAAAATAGAAGAATAAAGAATATTGCTGTCAAAGGTTTCTACTAGGAGAAATGATTATAATTTTATAATGATGCAATTTTCCTATGATAGTTCCTGGCAGTCAGAACCAAATTTGCTCAGGGAATTGGAAATTCTTGGTGCTAGGTACTGGTTCTGAATAGATCCAAGTTGACCGAAGATTTCCTATTCTACTTAAAGTAAAATTTCAACATGAAACATACTTAAACATTTGAAACCAAATGTATTAATTGAGAGTTTAATATCAGTTCCATGGCTAAAATTGTATTAGATAAATATCCATATTAATTTCCTATTTCTGCCATAACAATTACCACAAAGTATTGTCTTAAACATATGCACAATAATGTTAATAGTAGCATTATCCATGATTGCCCCAAATTGGAAAAACCCAGGGGTTCATCAGCTGATGAATGGATAAATAAATTGTGTATAAACATGATGGAATATTATTTAGTGGTAAGAAGAAAAGAATTCTTGAAGCATATGACAACATGGATGAACCTGCAGTACCTTATGCTGAGTGAAGCAGGCCAGACACAAAAAGACAAATACTGTATTATTGTATTATGAACTAAATATATTATGTATATTCATGAAGTTAACAATTAGAGTTTAAGTGATCAAAAAATAGAATGGTGGTATAGAATGGAAAGTTGAAGGTATGTAGAATTGGTAAAAAAATTTTTTTTGTCTCAAAAACTTTGGAAATGAACAGAAATTGGGAAACCACATACAGTGTTTGTAACTAGCAGAGATATTATATGAGTATGACATTGGTTGAATGGGTAAGTCTAAGGTCATGTATATTGCTAGAAGGAAAACTAAAAAATGTAACTTGGGGCTATATAACATAGTGAAATCTCATGTAAAACAAATATGGATAATATTGCCTATATTGACAGTTTTTACAAAATATAAATACAAATATGCTAGACAGAAGGAAAGAGAGTAACAGGTATATATGGATGGGGAAGCATAGAGAGATTTAATGTTGATGAGTTTTGATGGTTTTTAGCTTATTTTTATTACAGGAAAAATGAAAAAGCTCTAAAAATGATTGAAGTAATTAATGAACAACTTTTTGATGTGCCAAATACCATAGATTGTACATTTTGGGGAGATTATGCTTTATTAGTATACATCAATAAAACTGATTTGATAAAATACACTGGAGGTATATATCAATAGATTTGAGGAGGCAGAAGAAAGGATAAGTTAGCCTGAAGACATGGCCTCTGAAAGCAAACATCTGGAAGAACACACAAAGAAAAGAATGGAAAAAATCGAACAGGATCTCAAGGAACTAAATGACAGTAAGGTATGTGCAAACATACATTTCATGGGTGTCTCAGAAAGGGAAGAGAATGGAAAAGGGGTAGAAGGAATATTTGAAGAAATAATGGTTGAAAATTTCCCAACACTATTGAGGGACATATATATATCCAAGAAGCACAACAGACACCAAATAAGTCTGAAAAGACCTACTCTGAGACACTTATTAATTAGAATATCAAATGCAAAAGACAAATAATGAATTCTGAGAGCAACAAGAGAAAAGTGATGCAAGATATACAAGGGATATCCAATAAGATTAAGGCTAATTTCTAATCAGAAAACATGAAAGCAAGAAGGAAGTCATCTGATATATTTAAGATACTACAAGAGAAAACCTGCCAACCAAGAATCTTATACCCAGCAAGATTGTTTTTCAAAAATGAAAATAAATTTATTCACAGATAAACAGAAACTGAGATAATTTTCAACCAAGGGAACAACTCTACAAGAAATACTGAAGAGAGTACTACAGTCTCAATTAAAAAAACAAATGACAGAAGAAAGAGGCTTTGAAAAGAGTCTAGAAATGAAGATTATATCACTAAAAGTGTAAAAATGGTGAAAATAAAATATGACAGATAAAACACAAAGGTCAAAATGAAGGAAGTAAGAACGGCCTTCACAGTAATGATGTTGAATATTAATGGTTAAGCTCCCCAATAATAAGACACAGAATGGCAGAATAGATACAAAAATAGGAGCTATCTATATGCTGTTTACAAGACACACACCATAGAACTAAGGATACCAATAGAAGGAGAGAGAGAGGCTGGAAATATATTCCACATATGGAGGGAACCATTGAAGTCTATAAATTTCCCTCTCAACACTGTCTTCGCTGCATTCCATAGATACTGATATGTTGTGTACTTATTCTCATTCATCTCCAGATTTTTATTGATTTTTCTCCAAATTTCTTATTTAACCCACAGATTATTTGAGTGTGTTGTTTAATGTCAATATATCTGTGAATTTTTCCGTTATCCACCTACTGTTGATTTCTAGCTTTATTCCATTATGATCAGAGAAAGTGCTTTGTATAATTTCCATTGTGTTAATTTTTTATTAAGATCTCCTTTGTGACCCAACATATGATATATCCTGGAATATGATCTATGAGCACTTGAGAATAATGTATATCCTGTTGTTTTGGAGTGCAATGTTTTGTATATATCTATTAGGTTTAGTCCATTTATCACATTATTGAAGCTCCCTGTTTTTTTTTGTTTATTTTATTGTTACTCTATTCACGTGCTCTGTCCAATGCTGAGAGTAATCAACTGAAGTCTAGTATTTTTGTACAGAAATTTATTTCTCCCTTAAGTCCTGCCAGTGTTTTATTCATATGGTTTTGGGCATCCTGGTTAGGTGCATATTCATTTATGATTGCTATTTCTTTCTGGGTAATTGCCTTTTATTAATTATGTCCTTCCTTGTCTCTACTAACAGTTTTCTTTTAAAGTTTATTTCATCTGATATAAGTATAGCTACTCCAGCTTTTTTTTTTGTTTACTCCATGAATAAATAGATATAAATAGAACCTCCTCAAACTTAAATGTGTGATTAGGACTTCATTAAGAAGCTGAAAAGGCAGACCACTGAATGGAAGAAAATGTTTGGAAACCACATATCTGATAATGGTTTGATTTACATTCTATATAAATAGATTTTACAATGCAACCATAAAAGAGCATGGCAATATGATATTATTTATGAATTCCAAAAAGAGATATAGATTATGTTTGTAAACTGGTCTGGTCTTCTGGGTATGACACCCATTGATTGACTTAAACTCAAAAGTTTTAGGTTTACTTGATTAAATCAATTTAAGGCCTTTGATATGGCCCCATCAGTAGGGTGTGACTCAGGGTTGAGACTGTGCCTCCTTTTTGGGCTCTATAAATGGACACTCACTCAAGAAGACACACAGAAGATACACAGAGGAAGAGAAAGAGCTCCATAGACACGGAAGAGAAAAGAACTTTGATCCTGCAGCCCTGGGAAAAGAGATGACACATTTGCCTGATAGTTTGCAGCTGAAGAGAGCATAGCAGCTGAACCCTATGCCAACCTACCATTGAGATTGGAAGAAGCTGTGCCCATGGAGCTTTAAGAGGAGGAATGCAGGAGAGACAAGGCAGACATCACCTGGCATCTTGCTTCAACATTGTGGCAACTGACTTTGGGTGAGAAATCAACTTTGAGTTGGACACTTTAAAGCATTGTAGCTGTGAGCTTTTACCCAAATAAACACCGTTTATAAAGGCCAACCGATTTCTGGTATTTTGCATCAGTATCCCTTTGGCTGACTAATACAAAGAGCAAGCAATCCAATTTAAAAATCGACAGTAGACTTAAATAGACATTTTTCCAAAGAGGAATTACAAATGTCCAAAAAGCACATGAAAAAAATGTTAAAAATCATTCGCTATTAGGGAAATGTAAATTAAAATGTCAATGAGGTATCACCTCACACTGCATAGAATGGTCATTATTATAAAACAGAAAACTATAAGTGCTGGAGATGACAAAATAAATGTACAATCCTTCACTGTTCACAGGAACATAAAATGCAGCCTCTGTGGAAGACAGTTTGGTGGTTCTACAGGAAGTTAAAAATATAACTGCTATATGATCCAGCAATTCCTCTACTAGGACTATATCCAGAAGAACTGAAAACTGTAATGCTAACAGACATTTGCACACCAATAATCATAGTGGCATTATTCACAATTGTCAAAAGTTGGAAACAAACCATGTGTCCATTAACCAATGAATGGATAAACAAAATGTGTTGTGTATACACACACACACACACACACAATGGAATACTATGCTGTTGTAAGAAGAAATTAAATTGGAACACATGGATGGACCTTAAAGACTTTATGACAAGTGAAATAAGCCAGGTGCAATAATGCAAATATTGTATGTTCACTAATATGAACTAAATACAAAGAATAGATTCATGGAGTTTAACCCTAGAGTATATGTTATTAGGAGTTAGGAGGGCTGATGAGGGGTTCAGATGCTTAATGTATGTAGAAGTTTTAATTATCTTGACTGTAAAAGTGTGGAAATGGATAAAGTTGATATAAATACATTATAGTGAGTAGAACCAACACAGAGAGTTTATAAATGAGAATTTTGTCTGAGCAGGGCAGTCTAGGCATGTAAATGTCAATTTAAAGAAAGCTAGAGAAATAATCCAGAATAACATAGTGAATCCAGAGGTGGATGGGGATTGTGGTTAATTGTATAAATAGAATAATGCCCTTTTACGAACTAGAACAAATGTACATCACTATTGCAATGTGGTAAGAATATGGAGAAGCATGTTAAAAATACAATTAATGTTTAATATAACTCTTTTATTTTTCACATGTGTGGATATCTTAACTTACATACTTCCTTGTCCTTACACAATTCTCTCTCACCTGCTATTTAAGTTAATGACATTGGTTCTGTTTAACAGTGAAGATATCAGCATTAAGACTATATTATCCAGAAAGATACAAAATAAAGTATTCTTAGTCCATTATTGTCACCAAAGATATTTTACACTTGCCTTTTAACTGCTTCTTAGCTTTCCAACACCTGGAAGGCAGCTCCATGGGGCTTTAGCTAGACATGGTGAATGAGGGTCATTATTTAAAATAGGTCACTTTTAGGCACCATCATCCTCATTTAAGCAATCCCTACTTCACTCAATCATAAGGCAAAGACACCCTGGGATAAGTTACATGGTGAGGAAAGACCCCTTACCTAGTACCATCACTCTCAGCTGTACCAAAGACCTTTCTTAGGCCTTAATTTGCCTATGCTGAAAGATAACTCTGGGGAATATCTGCCTTCTTAATGTCAGTTCTAAACACTTCCCCTATACATTTGTTCCTCTTGATAATTCAGTTGTGGAGTGTCCTTTTCTGTCCTATTTTCTCCTCTTGTCCAAAAACAGAAATCCAAACTGGAAATAATCCAAAAAGCCTAGGTAAAAATAAACTATAAAACACATAATTCTTTCAACAATAACTTTGCAAATTCTGAACCAGAAATCAAGGAAATCCTTAAAAATATTTTCTTTTATATTATTATTGATCAATCCACATTGATTGCTCTATACTCCATAATAAGATTCAACCAAAGTTCTGATAAGGAAAATTTTGAAACTAAAAATCCTCAAGACTATAAACTGAAAAGCTTGACTAATAAGGGGATTGGCACACAGTAAATACTCAACAAAAGTATGTTATTTACTGCATCAAATCTGAATATTCTCCCTATTATATCCTCAAATATGGTCCATTTCCCTTTTTTATGTTTAACTTTTATTGGCTTTTGATTATGCCAGCTTCTCATATTAATGAAATTGGATTAACAGAGAAAGAGCTAATACATTTACTAAGTTCAATTATGAATTTGTTAATACAGAGAATAACTCAATTTTTACACATAATGAACACATAAAATGCTTATTAATTGCACTAGCCTTTGAGAACTTACTATGTGCCCAGCATGAAGTGAAACTTTTTTTAACAGTATCATATTGAATCCTCAAAGATCACTGACAGATTCTAAACTCAACTCAATTGTGCAGCTAAATGAACTGAAGCTTTGACTGGTTAACTGGCCCAAGTTTACACTGCTGGCAAATGGCAGGGCTGAGATCTGAACACAAAATGGGTACAGGAGCCTAAGTATGTAACTATTCTGCTGAAAACAAGCATCTTCTTAGACCTTGACATATTGTTCTCTGTATCCTCACAACCAACCTATGGGGAAGGTTCTTACTAATATAAATTCCTGCTTTGTAGAGTTATGAAAAAAAGTTCTGCAACTTTGACCTCATATACAACAAGTCATTGGAGAATGATCCTTAGCTGTGGGTCTACTGTTTATAGCTCCATGTCAATATTCATAATTAGCAGAGTCCTTCCATCTTGCTCCAAACCTAGTATTTACATTTAAGCAATGTGAAGTGAAATTCAGCAATTCAGATCAACCCAAGAAGCAGAGAGCATTTTCAATTGCATGCAAGACAGTTCCATCCATCTGCCCCATGGGATCTAAGCCCCCTCTCAATGGGAAGCAGAGTGGGCATCACCATCCTCAAATCTTTAAGATAGAGGAATGAACAAACATAATGAGGGAATGGAAATTTTGGCTAAAGTAGACTTATCATTATTCTAGTAATGGAAGAACTTGTAATATTGATATAAAGACAGTGGTTAATAGAGACTCTGAGGGAAGCGGCTGTGGCTCAATCAGTAGGGCTCCATTTACCATATGGGAGTCCCTGGGTTCGGTTCCCGGGGCCTCCTGGTGAAGGCAAGCCCGCCTGCACAGCGTGGTTAGCTGACCCAGCGAGCACAAGAAGCAAGGGGGGGATAAATGAATAAATAAATAAAATCTTAAAAAAAAATAGAGGCTCTGAAGGGAGGGAGAGGGAACAATAGGTGTAACATGGGGCATTTTTGAGATATTGGAATCATTCTGCATGATATTACAATGATGTATATCAGACATTATACATTTTTCAAAACCTATAAAATTGTGCAGTGCAAAGTGTAAACTATAATGTAAAATATAGATCATGGTTGCATCAATATGTGTTCATCAATTGTAATAAATATACTAGAGTAATGAAAGATGTTGTTAATGGGCAAAAGTGGGGGAGGGAGAAAGGGTGGGGTAAAAATAGGGGAAATCCCCCTATATTTTTTATGTAACTTGTATGTAATCTAAACTTGTAAACTTCTTTAAAAATTAAAAAACTAAAACTTAAAGTAAAAAAAATACAATTAATGTAACATTTGGACTATAGTTAACAGGGATATTTAAATATTCTTGCATCAAATGCCAAAAATGTACTGTGTTAATAATAGAGGTTATGAAAAAATATAACAAATGTGCACTATAAACCATAGTAGGTGGTAATAGTTGAGTGATATTATCTCATAATATGTAATAAAATTTCCACAAAAATATATGTGTTGTATGAGAATTCCACACATATTCACGATTGTTTGGTATGTTCACAACCTAATTACAAAACTAATCTGTTTGTTACAGATTTAATATTTTGTAACATAGTTTTGCATACTATAAATTTTAATTGATATCATATGTAATTGATAAATGGTGTTATCTAGTGATAATCCTATTATAATGGCTATTTTTAACATATTCTTTGAAAAATTTTTCCTGCTCAAAGATAATTTATTATTTACTTTGCATAGATCTATCAATTATATTCTTTAAGAGGGTGGTTAAACTCTTGTTTAACAAATCGGTTTCTGACTCTGACTTTATTGCTCTAAGGTAATGATATATCTTGTATGTAGCTCAAGTATAATAATGACTACATTTATTGATTAGACAAAATATTGCTGCATGTCTTAGTACAGAGTTTTTGATATCCTTAAGTACTGCAATAAAATCTTGCAAAATATTTTTTTAAAAATTCAGTGTTCATTGGTTGGATACACAAAAATTTATCTAGCAATTGTTCCTTTATTGGTGAGGTTAAATAGGCCTATTTAAAACTGGGCAACATGGGAATCCCAGTGGGTGGGTTCCGTGTAATATTTTGGGTAATCTAAGCACCTCTTAAAATATATTTATATATATATATAAATAACATTTTTATAAGCAAATGCACATATATGCATATATATTTATATATCATTTTGCAAATGTTGGTATGTATTGTGAAAATTTTTATTTTTACCCACAATAAAAAAATAAAAAAATAAAACCATTTACTTTCTTCATTGCATAACTGTTCTTGTTTTTGCTTTTGTATTTCTGGATTTGAGTTTTTATTCTTATTTATAATTGCATTCTGTCAAACATAAACTGCAGGTTTAACCACCAAATTTTCATCTGCCTCTTAGGTCTTTTTGCTTGTATAGACATACTTGCAGAAATGTGTGTGACTTTATAAATTTTGCATAACCAAATCCATCAATATTACATATGTTATTCCTACAACTGCTTTCAAACCTAGAAATTTCTTCATCATTCAAGTTATACATCATTTTTATACATATTGCCACTAACTTTCACATCTCTGTTTTCTTCATTTTATCTTTCCCTTATGTTGTAACAAGAATACTTACAAGTTGCATCAACTTTGCCATCTTATGAAAGGCACTCTTTACCATTCAACTTCCCATTACCTTTAACCTAACCATCAGTATATTTAAATCCATAAATGTGTATGAGACTAAATTGTTCCTTTTGTAACTGCCTTGTCCCTGCTTGAACAAAATGTATATATATATAAATTTTAAGTTTTTGTCTATTTATTAATGTTTTTATATTAATTTTTTTATTTTCTATTTTGTTTTTAGAAGTTAATATTAGATATTGTCTTTTTTCCTAATAAGTTTTCTAAATTTTTAAATTATATTTTTATTTTTAAAGAAGCTTTAGATTACATAAATGTTACATAAAAAATATAAGGGATCCCCATATGTCCCACTCCCTATCCCTCCCACATTTTCCCACATCTCCAATATCCCTCATTAGTGTGTATATTTGTTAAAATTGAAAACATATTGAAGAATTGCTAATAAACATACATTAAAATTAACATTAAAGTTTACACTCCATCCTGTACAGTTTTGTAGAATATGACAAAATATACAATGGCCTGTATCCATCACTGCAATGTCATGCAGGACAATTCCAATGTCCAGAAAATGCCCCCATACTACACCTATTCTTCCTTCTCCCATCCCTCAGAAACTCTGGTGGCCACTGCCTTTATAACAATGAGAAGAGTTCTTCCATTGCTAGAATAATAATGTCTGTAGTAGAATAATAATAAGTCTATTTTAGTCCATTGTTCATTCCCTAATCTTGAGGATTTTGGGATGGTGATGCCCACTCTGCTTCTAACTGAGAGGGAGCTTAGATACCATGGGACAGATGGATGGAACTCTCTTGCTTGCAGTTGCAGACACTCTATTCCTTGGGATGGACATTGCTTATCATCATCTCTTTGGTCCTGGTGAGTCCAATGAACTGAAGAGTAGATGTTGCAACTCTACTGAAATTCAGGGCTCAATTGGCACATGGAAGGATCAAAGGATTATGCCTCTGAGACATATATTTATCAAGTATACTGCTAATTATAAGTTTAAGTAAAAGGGGCAGAAGATCTAGGTGTAGGGAACCTATAAATCAGTCTAACTCTATTACATTGGGGAACATAAATTCCAAAATAAGGCCCACTGACAGGGTGCTCAATTCCTGAGCTGTCTGCCCTGCTTATAATTTTTGGATGTCTCTAGAGCCCTTAGGAGCCACACTATTTTAGGTAATGTTTGCTGTGACAGTCAATGAGATCCTGCTGATACTTGCATAAGTTTAATTTCTGGAATGGCTACCTGACTAATTTTGAAGTATCTTAGCCATAAAACCTCATTTGTGTTTACCATTTCCCCCTTTTGGTAAGTCTTTTTCCAGATGAGTTGCTAGTTGGCACTTGTTAATAATCCCTCAGTGCCAGGAAGCCTTATCCCCATGAGCCATCTCCCACTCTAGAAGGAATGTAGTGCATTTATATTCTGAATTTGGTTTAGACACAGGCCACATTTGAGCAGGAGGTAACTTTTGGGCAGTATATAAAATTAAGCTAAGTTTCAATTTTACAAGAAACAGTTAAGTACAACCTTTAAAGTCAAGGGCCTGGCATAATGATCTGTCTTTCTTCACTAAGCATTCTGCTTGCACTAAAAAAGTTTCTTGCTGTCCTATTAGAAAATGTAGCAGAACTCCTCAGGATGGGAATTCAATATACTTTTGGTTATTGTGTGGATCTCTACCCACGGAGACAATGTCCATGAAAACTTGATCATATTCATATGCCTTAGAGGCATGCCCCAGGTGAACCCCTTTCCATACATCCCGCATCACTGACACACTGTACCAGTGATCTTCCCCTGACACTTTTGTGACCCTTCTGTGGTCCAAAATCTACTCAAAAATGAAGCCAACAAAATACCCAAAAAAGCTAATAAGAAAATGAAATAATAATTTAAAAATACCCAATAAAATATAAAAAGAATTTTTAACTACTCAAAATGATAAAAATATTTTTAAAATTTTTAAACATTGTGCCTTTCATCATTGTAAGATCCATTGTCCTGTATGTACAGTGACATTTTCTTCCATATATATACTCCCAGTGTCTTATTTATTTCATTTTCTCTTAAAGAAGCTCTAAGACACAGAAAAGTCACATGAAGAATATAGGGGATTCACATATACCCAATGTCTTCCCTCTTTTCCCCTCTCCCTAATTAATAACATTTTGCATGTACATTTGTTACAATTGATATACAAATATTGAAGCATTATTACTAACCATGGTCAATGGTTTACATTTTGGATCATACACTTTTTTAAAAAAAGATACTTAGATTACATAAATGTTACACAATAAATATAGGGATTCCCATATGCCCCACCTCTCACACCTCCCACAATCTCCCACATAAACATACTTCATTAGTGTGGCACATTAATTGCTATTGATAAATACATCCTGGGGTTTTTTCCATTAAGCATGAACCATAGGTCACACTGCAGGCAACACTATCTCTCCCACATATTTATGCATATTATATGATTATATAAAATGGCCTACATCTGTCATTGCAACGTCACTCAGGCCAATTCCCAAGTATCAAAAAAAAAACAAAACCCATATTACAACTGCTTTTCCTTCTCCCTGCCTCCAGAGCCTCCAGTGGCCTCTGGCTCCACATCAATGTTGTAATTTCTTTCATTGCTTGAATCACAATATGTCTATTGCAGAATACCAGTAAGTCCAATCTAGTCCATAGCTCTTCCCTCTCTCTGGAGGATTATGGGATGGTGATGTCAACTACACCTCCAATAGAGAGGGGCTTTATTTTTTTTTATTTTTTTTTTATTATGGGTAAAAATCAAAATTCTCACAATACATACAAACATTTGCAAAATGATATATAAATATATGTGCATATATGTGTATTTGCTCACAAAAATGTTATTTATATATATATATATATACACATATATTTTAAGAGGTGCTTAGATTACGTAAAATATTACACGGAATCCACTGGGATTCCCATGTTGGCCACATCCCACACCTCCCACCACATCCCACACAAACATCTCCCACAGTGTGGCCCACCAACCTCAATGAACTTACACATCCTGGAGCCTTGCCACCAACCATAGACCACAGTTCACACTGTAGGCCACACTCTCTCCCACTCAGTTCTGAGTGGTGTGTGCTGATTTAAAATGGCCTACATCCGTTGCCACAACAGTACTCAGGAAAACCTCCAACTCCCAAAGAAGTCCCTGTAATTCAACTGCTCATCCCCTCCCTACCCAAAAACTGTCAAGTGGCCACTGGCTCCACCTCATTGTTATAATTTCTTGCATTGCAAGAATCACCATATGTGAGCAAGAGAATACCATCAAGTCCACTCTAGTCCATAGTTCTTCCCCCAATCCAGAGGCGACTGGGATGGTGATGTCCACTCCAACTCCAAGTGAGAGGGGGCTTATATCCCATGGATATGGTGGGTGGGAAGATCCTGCCTGCAGATGCAGGCCCTCTCCATTCCCTGGGATGGCCATTTCCCATCGTTGTCTCCTCACCAGGTGACTTGGATGAGTCCATTGAGCTGTAGGGTAGGAGTTGCAGCTCCACCTAGATTTCCTGCACACCTGGCACATAGGTAGACGGGAGGCTCCAGTCTCTGGAAGTATAACTAAGAAACTCCAGCATCACATGTAGGTTTGAATAGAAGGGACTGGTGAACCATGTGCAAGGAGGACTTATTTGAGTCTAATTCTGTCACTCTCAGGAGCACAGATTCCAAAATAGAACCCACTGATAAGGCATCAGTCTCTGGGGCTATCCCCCCTTAGATAGGACCAGGGTGTCTCCGGAGCTCTCAGGAACCCCACTGAGTGGGGTGATAGGCACTTAGATGTTCTATGAGCTCCTACTGAGGTGTGCGTAAGAGTTACCTCTGGGATGACCTCCCGACTCTCTTTGAAGTCTCTTAGCCACTTGAGCTCATTTGTCTTTACCATTTCCCCCTTTTATTCAAGGTCTTTTTCCAGTTGTGTTGCCAGTTGGCACTTGGGAAAAGTTTACACTTAGCAATAATCGTGCCTCGGATAAACCTCATTGGCTACGATACTGCCACTGCACAAAGCTGCCAGTTGGCACTTGGTATTAATCCCTCGTTGCCAGGGAGGCTCATCCCCGGGAGTCATGTCCCACGTTGGGGGG